>JARHVA010007630.1:267500-297500 GCA_037957365.1 Torreya grandis | reverse complement strand
ATGAAACTATGTAAAACCTTTTTGTAAATTAATTACCATCATTCATCCACACTATCAAAAAAGAATTGTAAATACATCACCAACCTAAAAAATATATTTACATGCCACTTAGTCAAATTTATTTTCCAATATAGCTTGAATCTCTTTGTCCTCTTTTGCCTGTCATTCTCACTCCATGCCATCATATGATATTTATGACTCTCTCCTTATCCTCTTATTCTCCTCCATCATACTAAAATTTTATAAACTTATTTTCCAAAATTATTACTCAGTCTATGCATGTAATCCAAACAACTAACAAAACTAATAGTCCATAATTTCATCATGTATAAATTTTCCAACTTAATAAATATTTTGCTTAACGTTTGTTAACTCAAGTCAAAGAATATTTAGAAACCCTAATCCTCTTAAAAATTCTCAATTAATAAATAAATAATAGTTATGTAACCCTTTGAAGATTCATGCTTGTTGACTCCCTTTAAAAACCATGCATAAACTTTATAAAAGTCCTTAAACATTATAATTCACATGCTAATGCTATGTTGACTAAATAACAAGTCCACTAAACATTACAACCATTACCAATGCATTCAACCTTCTAGCTAAAGGTTATTTTCATAGGTCAAACAAAATAACTATTTAATTTATCAAAGATTCATCAAGCACAATGATGTATCAAATAATTGTTTAATATTGAAACTATATACATGGAATTTACATAGGATTATAAAAATTTACTAAACACTAAGGCTTAATAACAATATTTAGTTAATAACATTAATTTTATTATACCATGCCAAACTAATGTCATTCATTAATGCTAAAAAAAAACTTCTAGTTTATTAATGACTAAATACAAGTTATTCAACTTATTATAAATGATAAAAATAACCTTATAAGAATCAATAATCACTTGACAAACTGATCAATAAAAGTATTAGAATTTGTCTAATACCTACAACTATGAATCCAAAAAATCATATTTTATAATATACAAAGATATATACTAGATAGTGGTAAGTCATACAATATATTCACATATTCACTCTCTCATTAAAGTAATAACATCAATATCCATTAATGCAATAACACAACTAGATTAGTGTAATCACACATTTAAATCAACATGATCATTGAATAGCAACCAAGATCATAATAGAAAGCATACTAACAATAACTTAAATTTTGGTACCATAAATTCATACTAAATATATCTCAATCAATAAATTAACATAAAGCATGACAATCTATTATGGTGTGTGCATGGGTTTCTAGTTTTCCTCTTTGTCATCCCCTAATGTCTCCATTTATACCATCCTCTCTAATGATACTCTTCCTTCATCACACTTTGAGGGATGTATATATCTTGAATCCACCTCACAACATGAATTTATCCTAAAACACATGAAATCCATTAAATATTGTTGTATAAAATAAAATACATGATCATCAAATACAAAATATGAAATTACACCCAACTCCATAGCTAATCAGTCATGTAAATTAAGTAACATATAATTATCACATAATCAACATATGATATAAATCTTGATCAAATAGTAGTTAATCAAATAATAACCATGAAAACACATGGATCAAAATGTTATTAAGCTTAGATATAAATTGGGATGTGATAATAAAACTATAGTCCTACAACCAATTGGATCAACTAGATCAACACAATTCTATAGCCTATTTTCTATCCAAAAGATAGTCAACCTATTCATCTATGTTATTATATATCTTAATTCCATATAATGGTAGTGACCCAATAAACTCTATTCTACATTTTTTTCATACAATATCACCTTAAATAATTTTTTATGCCTCACAATTTAGGAAATAACCTCTTTTTACTACTAATTGATTCACCTTTCGTTTTAGTCGATTACATGTTTATAATAGAAAACATAGATTAATTAGGCATTTTGTCAAATTACCATTTTAGTCACATTATTTTTATCTTTTACACACACTTTCGTATCACTTTATACATAAAATAAATCATTAAACATTTATCTTCCCAAGGTCTACCTACTTTGATTTTATCACCAAGGGGGAAGCCAAATTGGTTTTCTAGATAAGTATACAACATGGTTGATAGTATATATTTTCAAATCACCCAACAAACTTATCATTTAATTATTATGAAGTGAGGGGATAGGCCATAATACAAATCCATTACAATCACCAATACATATCACTTTCAAGCTAATCTTCTTAAAACCATCCTTAGATTGTATTCTAGTTCCTTATTACATCCAACTTATAATCACATTATATTCAAAATTCATTATAAATTAATAACACTTAGTAATGATTAATTAGTTATAATTTACTTTAAGTTTTTTTTTCTCTTTGATTATTGTATTTTTTATTACAAAACTTGCATTAGCTAGCATTGGTGCAAGGTTTATGTTATGTGTTATAATTAGATCAATCACATTGATCTAATTTCTTGTGTTCTTAATTTAATTTTATTATATATTATACTACAAAACCTTTATATATTTCCAAAAAAATGTCATCCCTATCAACATAGTCTCTTACAGATTGTTCAAACTATCTACTTGTAATACACATTTAACCTATCTGATTGTGTCTCTTTATCTTCATATTTAGTATTATATCTAAGTAGTAAATAGTTGACCTATATAAATATGTACTATTGTATTAATTATTTTTAAAGAGTACATAATCAACCTACATGACTCTATCTTCTTGTTCTCTATTTTATTCCCTAGTTTATAGGACACAATCAACTAGTGTGATTAGGTATAATGTTTCTTGATTTTTCTTTTCATCAACTCTTTATCCTCCTTTTCTCATCACAAATTTTCCATTTTAATATAAAATAGAGTTGAATCTAATAAACATGATGATTCTTATGAATCCTAATAGGTTTCCCAATAAACAACTTGTGTCTTCCACTTTAGATGAAAGTGATGTTCATGTTTCCACTCACACTACCAATTATAGGACTCCTCATTTGTCCTAAGTTTGTAATCCTTTATTATCTTGAGAAGATGAGTGTGAATTATATTACACACCTAAAATTATAATCTTCATTAATTAATTTCCTCAATAATTAATAAAGGGTCAGTCAACCATTTATAATCGTATGATAGATTCTCAAGTAGAATTACCTCTTTCACCTTCCCCTACCTTCTCTTACGAATTTGGTGGATAAAATTTCTTTGTTTCTCAACCCTTCCCTTATATTTTTTCTCCTTCCCACACCATGACATATTATTCTATGACCTCTTCAACCTCCATGCCAAGCCTATCCACTAACATGTTAGGTTTAACATCTAGTGAGCCCTTTCCAAAGAGCCTTATCCTTAATCATGCCACTAGTGAATCATTTTCAACCACTGCTAATCATGATACTAGTTATTCTCTTTATTTCAATAATAACCACTCCACTAGTGCATATTTTACGAAAAATGATAATCATGAGACTAGTGCCTCCTTTTCTACCAATACTTCTCATGCCACTAGTGTGGTGTATTCTACTAATCATAGTGTAACCCAAGCCACTAATGTCACTATTAATGCTTCACATGTTACTCACACTAATCAAAATAATACCCACACTCATCACTTTTTAGTAAAACCACTCAATCAAATGAATAATTTTCAAACCAATAACCCAGATCAAATGATGTAGATGTAAAACCATCTTATTAACCAACATGGTTCATGGGGAGTGCAAAATCCAAATCCCCCACTCGCACCCCTCTTTAGGCATTCCCATGGTAAAATTATTCCTCAACTGCTCCTCATTAATAAAATTATCAAACACCTCAGAAATGAACCTCTTGCACCTCAAATTAATGATATCAATATAGGAGGTATCACACCTATCATCAGTTCTAAAGGGTCTATTGGCCCCACATTAGATTTAAAAACATTTGGTAACATCTAGAAAGATTAAATTAGAATTTAATACCATTATTTTTATAAATCTATTAGCTAAAAACTCTCATGATATGCTTTAGATTGGTACACTCAACTAAACTCCCATTCTATCACTAGATTGGAATATTTGGTTAATTTCCTGGTACAAGATTTCTAAACTAGTGATCTCCCTGAGAATAGCTTAGATCAATTCATTAATTATAAGCAACTTGAAACTGAAATGGCACAAGATTTCATCAAACTATGAAATAAATTGTCTAATAAATGTTATCATAACATGGAAAATGATAATATTTTCCATATAATAACTAATTCTCTGTAACCCAAGTTGTAGTATCAAGTTAGGACTCTCTCCAAGTACTTTAGAAGAAGTCATAAACCAATCTAAGTGACAAGATATTCTCATGCACCAATTTTAACCACCTCAAAATATTTTGGGTGATTGAATTCTCATTTAAAATAAAAACCATCATTTTACCAATGATGGTGTGACCAATACTTGTGACACTATTCTCAACATTCAATCCATCTCTCCAAATTACACTATGGAGCAAGATCCCCTTCCAAACAACACTCCTAATACAAATTAATCCCAAATAAACAACATCAATGTCTGAAAACCATTATAATTATCCTATATTTAAAATCATATTTCAAGGCCTTTACCATGAGATCTTGACCCCACTCATCCAATGAAAACATGGTATGATCCAAACAAATGTTGTTAGTTTTGTGCAAGTTGGGGTCACTCTCATGAGACTTTTAGATAATTATGTAAAATAAATATGGAATTACTTATTGGTCTAAAATTTAATCATGAATTAATCATTCAAAATGTTAATAATCATATGACATATATTTTAAATACCATGAAATGATAAACAAAAATCAAGCTAATGATCATCTTACTATATACAAAGATCCTCTTCCTAATCATCGAGATAACAATGACAAGCCTGCTACTTCCAAAAATAATGTTGAATGTCTTATAGACCTTACTAATGAATAAAATGTGGTAAATATGACTAATATGAGAAGGTTAGTTGCTTTTATTGATTCTAATCAAACACACAAGCACCAAACCTCTAAAATATTCTATGTCATTCAAGACTCTTCATCATATCATCTCATACAGTTGGGGAAACAAGACCTTAAAACTTTCCAAGAACCACCTTCAACATCTCAACTAGATAATAAATCTCACACTATCTCTATTATTCCCCCAACATCTACACATATACAACATTCCCCAATATTCCAATAGTATTTTTTTTAACTTAATCATAAGAAATGCCTAAATATAATCGACCTATTTGTACTCAAACTAAACCAACTCCATATTACCATAATAAGTTTGATTACACTTCTAACTCTCCTTCCAAGGATCTCCTACAATATTATGCACCCCTATCTAGTAATCCCCCATAGGTAATGATTAATGTTACCCCATTATATAAACTTCCCATCTCAAATACCTTTTCTATAACTAATGTAAACTTCCCCTCATCATCAAAACTATCTAATGAAATTTTTATCTTAAATGAGCATCCCTCATCCTCTCCTAGAAGGACACAAAGATACCTTGTTTTGGTCTAAGATAATATACTTCAACAGTGGGAGGAGATGTCCATACATGTTGATGACATGATGGATACTTCTCTTTTCCTTATGTTTCCTATCACTTTCATGACTCCAAATGAGAGTATACTTTCTATGAATGATCCTCCCCTATTTATTATCATCCAAATTTGTGATATCTAAGTTAAGTGTGATTTGATTGATGAGGGTTCAGGTACTTACATCACCTCTCTTAATTTTATTAAAACTCATAGATATTTATGAGTGCACTCACAATTCCACACATAGCACATGTCAAGGTTACAATATAATTCAAATGCCTCCTTTAGGTTGTGTATGGATTCTTATTACCATCCCTCATGTTACCGTATATGTGAAAGTTATGATATTTAAATTTTCCCTCTCTTATAACATCTTTCTTGGTAGAAATTAAAATCATTGTATGAGGGTTATCACCTCATCTGCAATGAAATTGCATCAAATAGACCCATAATGGTATTATTTAAAAGATTCAAGGAAACACAAACACTCATAATTTTGAATAATTATAAGAATGTGGTATCTTTAAAATTCCTATGCTTGAACCCTTGCCTAGTATCCCATTTAGGGAATCCTTACATTTCAATTATCATATCAATTTTACCTAATGTTATAATGGTCAACCTGAATGCATTGGGAACATACCACCTAACCTCATAGATTCTAACGATGATGAGCCAAATGAGGTTAGCCTCAAGATAAAAACTTCCAATTTATCCCCTCATATCCTTGTCCAACTTCTATTATCTTTGTAACCTCAATCTCATTGACCTATTTTCAATTATATAAATGTGGTCTTAACTAAGTAGAAATTTTAATCATCATGAAAAATATAATGACAAAATACTACCTACCTATACCATCGACCTACATACACCTAATTATGATGATGGTTATGCTTTAGATGATCCATTTTTAGGAGTACTTGGCCAGGCTAGAGATGTTGAGAATATTTGATATCATACTTATTTATTTTAGTATTTTTTGTCTTGTCATATTCCTTATTTAATAGTTCCTAATTTTAGTATTCTTCCTAGTTTTGTAGGTTATAGATGGAATAATCACATGGTACACCTATAGTTCTAGAAGATCCTCTTAAAAGCATGCTCATGGATCATGCAATGACTAATCCTTACCTTTTTCTAGATACTAGAATCCATCTAGTTTCTTTCCCCCATAGATGCTAACTACTACTCTTAATCCTTATGTGCATCATACTCCACCCTCAGCTAAACCTAGTATGGTTCTTACTCTTGCTCTACCTTTAACTAAGCCTCATCATATTTTGGATCCTACTTTACCTTATGATGAACCTAGCCCAATTTATGCAATAGCCCCACTTTCCCTTGGTGATGACCTTATTTGTTTTACACATCCTGATCCCATTCCCACATAATGTAGCAATCAACCTTATTGTGATATTTAAAAAGTTTTTGGTCATTAGACCATAGATTGCTAGTTATATGAGCCTTCCTTGGTTTCTCTTTCTACCTTTTCTGTTAGTATACCTTGAAAGCCTATTGATAAGAATTTATGTTGCTTCCATGGAACAAATAATAATTATTCCACACATTTTTGAATGTTTTGTAAATATATTGACACATTGAATCATACCCTTACTTAGCCTAAAGATAAGTCTATACCTCTTCCTAAGTTATTGACTAAATATATCCCTAAATATGGGGAGGTATATTATCTAGGTCACCAGTGTCATACCCATCATACTGATCATTGCCTCATTCTCCAACAACACCTTCATGATCAATTTTTAATTATTATTTCACCCACTATTAATCCTTCCATAAATCGCTAATTCAAGAAGGATCTTCCTTCTTCACCTATAGTTCCTTCTCTATCTATGACTCCTTATCCACTAGTAGTGCCACCTTCTTGTCCTATGGATATAATTATTATTGAGGCATTTATTACCCTCATTTAGTATTATATGAGTGATATCCCTTATGAGTATGATCCTTGAGCTACACTTACATTTTTTGTTGAGGAAATTTAAAGAAAAGTCTTTGCACAACTTTCTATAAAGATATATTAGACTCTAACTACTGTTATGATCCAACTTCATAGAGATATTTTAGATGTCAAGTATAATATTTATAACAAATTTATCAATATTTATGAACATTACATGGTGTTCCTTCACTTTGTTCTTCATACTAATTTTGGATTGGCCTTGTGATCCACTTATAAAAAAATATCTTTTGACTGTGTCAAATTTATTTTCATATATTTGATTCGCATGGATCTTTATATTATGAATTATGTATTATATATTTTTTCGGTTTATTTCATGTATTATTATGTATTATATTCATGATTACATGCTTATATGTATGAGTTCATTTATTTCATGAATGAATTTTGACTTACTAATGATTATTTGCTACCTTATCTCAATAACTTATATAACTATTATTGTGACTTGGTTATACAAACCTTGATCCCCTTAGTAATCTCTTTTCACCATGTGATAAATTAACAAACAAGACATCTCATTGTAATCCTATTTTACTGATCTACTTTGGATCTCCCTTTATTCCTTTATCTCCTTTCTCATACTAAGTATACATATGTTTGAAAATTGAGATTACATATTGGTTAATAGGCAAGATTAAGTGTTTAATCAGTTATATATTTGGTTACATATCTTCCTTTAACCAAATTCTAAATCTCATTCATGTGTATCACTTTTCTCACTCATGTTGGTTATTCCAAATCCGTATGGAGGAGGAATCATAAAAGACATAAAAATTTAAAATCTAAATCATTTAAACAAAAGGCAATGATACAAAAGGCAACATACAAATTTTAAAAATTAAATCACACTAAAAGATGTGATTCATAGCACATTTATTTTTTCTAATCAAATCTCAAACTCCATAGTTCATCTCATGATAGAGTCAAGGTCCATTAGGGTATGGTATGCTAGTAGATTTGGAAAGGACAATAAAAATTTATTTTACTAATACCTAATTTATTACACAAGTGTCTAATATGTGTAGTAGACTGATGACTCTATATGAGGTCCTGAGGAATGGGGAACATGTTGTGGGAAGGTAAATCCATTTTAATTATCTTGTTCATATAACCAACATGAGTTGATCTTAGTATCTCACCTATTTGAATATACATCTTTGCACTTATTGTGAGCATGCATCCTTTGTATTTTAATGGTTAGTAGAATTTTAGTGTCTCTTATGTACCTAATTTACCTCATGTTTCCTAAGGTCTCCTCACAGATGCCTATGTCATGTTTTTTACATTCCCTCTTTCATTTCCAATATTCCTAATATTTCCCCTTGATAAATAGTATTTTTTAATTTATCATTCCACCTAGGGTTTCCCTTTGTGAGTTGTAGTGTAAGACCATGGATAGGATTTGGCTCTCATGAATTACCAAATTCAAAAAATCCTTTTAAATTCATTTCTACTATTGTTTCCACATCATTAGTGTTCCCTTTCTCAATTCCAGTGTAATACCATAGTTAAGACTAGACCCTCCTCAAAAAATATTCCAATACCCAAGTCAAAATGAATTTCATGAATCAAATTTTAGATAATTAGTGTTTTATTATGAGTTACATGACGTTGAAATGCTTCCCACCTTGATTTGGTATGTTTTATGCTTACTTAATTAGTCTTCCACTTTTATCTTCTAATTTTTTGATTGTGTATGTGCTTACAACCATTTTATTAGATTTTTGATACTTCCCATATTGAATTAGTGTGATTAATTTAGTCCCCTTTTATATTTTTTTATTTATTTTTATACTTCCCAACATGATTTAGTATGACTGATTGAATTAATTGTTTTGTTTTTATACCATTGGTATTTCATACACCTTCTATTTTATTACAAATCTTTCATGCTTACCAACATGATATAGTGTGAATTTTTTTTGTTTTATTTTGTTCTAAATATTTTAAATGGATTAAAATAATTCCCCTTTTACCACCTTTGGTTATTATATTTAGTCATCTTTTATTATTAGACATTTCCCATCATTATATAGTGTTTATTACATTTTTTATTACTTATACTTTTATAAATCATTTTTTCCTTTTTATTTATAACAATGCATGTGTCTCATATAATTATAGAAAATAAAACATACATAACATATTTTTGATAGCATATACAACAAAAGATAAATACAAGTGCTAGAAAGGAAATATATCCATGCATCCACATCCAAATCCAAGTACAAATCATGAGATCAATACAACTATCAACATAAAGATATATATCATACATTTACATAATACAAAGCATAAAATATAATATCTAAAACTCTAAGGTTGTATTCCATCATGTCTATCATGTGGCCTAGCCATGCTTCCCAACAATGTCTATGACTATCCCCTCTAAATAGTGCATTGTAAAGAGGAAGTTTAGGATCTTAATGCAAAAACCTATCTCTGTAGAATGGCCACCTAGTCCTATGTGCATGGATATCTCCTATGTTAGATCCTATCAAGCCTACCCCTACCAGTGGTTTTATCCCATATTCACATGCCTATAACTACCTCCCAGCCTTTGTCATAAGTCTACACTAGCCCACTTGGGTTGAGGTAGATGGAACCTTAGGATCATCTAGAGTGGTAAGGTCATATGGTGTCAACACTCCATCCAAAATGTCATGGTATATAATCATTAATAGGGATCCCCCTATGATCTCCTCTATCACATGATCTATAAAATCAAGATTAGATAAACATCATATTGTGTGTGTGTGTGTGTGTGTGTGTGTTTGTATCAAATAATCTATCTATCATAATCAAAATATAACTAGTGTCCTATATCAAAAACTTAAATAAAATTTACAACATTTATCACTAATGTTAGTGTCACCAATCACAGTCTGCTCATCTACTCACTTGCCAAATATGTCCTCTATCGACTACCTATGTAATAGTACAAATATAGGAGTCACCAATAAATAATGATGTGATAATCTCATCATAGGCTAATCTATAGAACAAATATGTCTTGGAGTGGTTGTTAGATCCCTTTATGCAATAGCTAACACCTTTGTCTCCTCACGTCTATGGTGTCTCTATCTTTGATGAGAAGGTGATGGTCATTTTTGCCTTTTTAATAGTGCCTATTGTACTCCTACATCAAAATCCATCACAATTCCCCTACTAGATCTGCTACCTCCTACTATCATGCTCAACCAGTCCATGGTCTAACACATTGATGCCTAATCACTATTATCTCTATAGGTACCCCTCTACCTCCTCTCCCTCTTAGGTCTCTAACATGTCATGCCTAATAAGTAGTAAATAATAAAGGATATAATAAATGGGGGAGTCCTAATTATCTCAATATTCATTCCATTATATGTATCTTCACCCATGAAGTGTAGTGGCTTGTGGTCTGCACACATACTAATGTTATCATAATGGTAGACAAACTAGGCCATATAGTAGCTATGTGAGTGTAGGGCTGCCACATGATCTACCCTCATATGATAGTATATAAGGTTGAAACATGGGGCATATCCCACACTAAATGGTATTGTCTCTATTTTATGACTTGAGGTAACCTATCATCAACTGCATGGGGAAACCCAACTAGAAAATACATAGGGAACCTGTCATATATCCATGCACTAATAAAAATTATTAGTCCCATGGTATTTTACCATCTAGATATCATCCCATACATATAATGTATGAGATATACCTAAATGATAGAACCAAAATAATAAAGAGTTCGTTGATCTAATATGGACTAGTACAAGGCTATTGCATATAATGATACCATGCCATCAGACTTGTGACACAATATTTGTGCAATGATAAGTCTTATCACTACCCTTTGAATGTCCAAAATGTTTGTAATATAAACTTCAAACAACCTCATCCTCAACCTAGGGTGGATCCTATATAATAATATTACCCATTGGGATAATGTTCATCTCTCATCCTTGAGCTCTAATATATTAGTAATCACTAGTGTCCAACCTATGACTAAACATCCTCCAAAGTAATCTCCTTTTCAATGGTGTCCCCATCCACCTCCCATCAAAAATTGTTGGTCAACCATTACCATGATACTAGATATATGATAATGAGATCAAGACTCAAATGGATCCATTGCATCTCCATGATGCTTCCAAAACCCAAAGTGACTAGTCCATCTTTATCTATGTTAGTCAAATGATCCCATAGATTTAGTAGCCATGATACATCTACTAGGTGCTAATATATCTATTATCTCTATAAAACATAAAAAAACAAAGTATTTATCATATATCCATTTCATAAATAATTAAAATACATTCTCAAAAATTTACAAATTAACTATTTTATCAACTGCTTTGATTTATTTTCCTATGTTTTATTATTTTCCTACACCATCGGCCCATTTAATATTAAAGTAGCCTTTTTCTTTCATAGTATATTGACATGTTTGATACTAAATCAGACATTTCCTAGATATATAATACTACATCATCCCTTTGGTACATATTTGGCCCTATTTAACAAATGGTATTGGCCACTTCCTACTAATTGAATCAGCCAAAAGGTACATAGTCAGACATCTTCTCATTTTAGACTACATCGACCTAATGATACACATTCAACCACCTTCAACAATACTATATAAACCCAATGCTATGTAATAAAACCCTTATTTTATTCTCACCTAAAAAATTGAGTTGAAAAGGTTGACTCTATTTCTCCTTGTGATGAGTTTTTGACCATTTATCATAAATGCTTTAGGAATTTATTGGTCTAAATTTTTCCTATTCAGTACCCTTTTAAGCCCCTAGTCTCCCTAAAATTTCCTAAGGTTAGTTTCATTGTCTAAAATTTTCCTAAAAGTAATTTTTTTAATACTTAGCTCAATTTTTAAAAAAATGCTCAAAAAATTGAAATTCATATCGGCTTACCTATGTTGTACTCATTGCATCCATCAAGCATCCTGCTTGTCATAGTTGTTATCTCCTAAGCATGGTTTATTTCTAATCTTAAAGTGGGTCTCTTAGAGATATATTTTCTTAGAATAGTAAAAAAAATAATTGAATTATTTCATACCCTATCTATATTTACCTATCAAATATTTACCACCATATTCCATTTTTGACCATATATTTGTTTTTACTAGCTCTTTATCTGAACTGCAATATGTTTTGGAATATTGACATTGTAGAGAATATATTCACATATTACATGCATATTTTTAAAAAAAAATTATTTTTCACTCTTTTTCACTAATTTATATAGGTCCTCCTAATGTTCCCTATATTGGAAACCTTATCATTTATTTCACTTCATTACTTATCTACAACATTAAGGTAAGTAAAGGTATGTGTTTTTCAATTATGTCCTTTCATTTATCTTATTTTATTATTAATATAATTTATCCAACTTCAATTTTGTGTGTTTCTATGTTCTTCTCATGAATCACTATCCCTTGTTTCACTTACATGTTACATGATGAGCTTATCATGGGGCACATGTATATACATAATATTTTCAAACTTTTCTAAAAACCTATCGAGTCTTGATCTCTCTAAGTGCTTGCCTTAAAGGGTGTATAAATAAATGGGTGGGTAGACCATTAGTACTTTTTAGGATTGTTTTTCCCTATACCACCTCTATCTCTCTACATAAGCTTCTCCTATGTACTTACCTACGCCTTTACTCATTTCTTACACACTCCTACAAGCATTTCACTACCTTATTTAACACTTTCCTAAGCCTAAAACCCTTTTTGATAATTTACATTACATTGTAATTCTAGTCCAACCCTATTTTCAAAATTACTAAAAACATGTTACAATTCTAAGTTAACTCTACCCAACCTATACTGGGACCTAACTTATTTTTTTCAATTAATGATATTGAGTCGATTGGGATGACCCTATTGGATAAACTTTCAAAAGGGTTTAGGGTTATATTTATATATATAAACACATCCATTTACATCATTTAAAGAGGAAGATAATTATAATAATAATATATTATGCATCTACTTGTCTACTATTCTACTTGAGGAGAATATCTTATGGTTTCAAACTTTCTTTGCAGATACAAATCTTGTATTATGAAGAAGTTTTTTAGATGCATAGGGAAGTTGTATATATTATAGCTAACTTGTAATTTTTATCCTCACAAACCACAACAACCTCTTGTAAATAACCTTGGCCAAGGGAGATGTTGAGGCTCTATAGGTTCATCTTCAAAGGTAAGTATTCCTAACATTCTTCCTTCTTTGTAATAGTAGATATATTAGAATTTGTACTTATCTCCCATGCATTAGGGTTTTACCTATACATAGCTTAATTAATATTATCTTATGAATGTTTAATTCTTATTTTTATTACCCCCTCCTTGTACCATATACTTTGGTGATCACTATATTAGATTGAACTTTCCTTTCAATATACCTTGTGAATATGAAAACACATGACCTAGCTAGGATTATTACATAATGCTACTTGAATAGAGGAGTTAAAACCTTCTCTATTGATTTATTATGGTAAGATATCACTTGGTTTGGTATAACATATCTATCTTGGTCATGACCTCAAATATCTAATATATCAACAATTGAAAGTGTAAGTAGGATTATATTATCTGAAGGATTGATTATATCTATCTTGGTCATGACCCCAAATATCTAATATATAAATAATTGAAAGTGTAAGTCGGATTTATATTATCTGAGGGATTGATTAATAGATCAATTGAATTTTCATTTATATACAACATGTAAAATGGCATGAATCTAATCTCCTTTCCATGAACAATATTCAATATATCTAATCCTTCTAGTGAAAAGTTTACATACAAGTAATATTTTAAGTCTAACGGGAATATGTAGACACTATTTCTAAATTATATGACGCCTCTATCTTGTACACTTGTAAATACATATCATGGATTTACCTATAGAATTTATACCTTTTCCCATTACCAAAATTCTTACATAAACTATCTATCCATGCCTCATTTCTTATCTATTCATCATGCATGAGCTGGACCTAAATGATAGAACCAAAATCATGAAGTGCTCCATAACCCAATATGGACTAGCACAAGGATATTGCATACAATGATACCTTTCCATCAAAATTGTCACACAACACTTATTCTATCACAAGTCTGATCACTACCTTCTAAATATCCAAATGTTTGTAATGTAAACTTTGAACAAGCTCACCCTCAACTGAGGGTGGATCTAATTTGAGAATATTACCCATTGGGATAATTTTCATCTCATCCTTGGTCTTTGGTTTATTAGTAATCACTAGTGTCCCACATATCAAAATTTGAAGTAATGCCTAAACATCCTCTAGAGTAATCCCCACTTAAATGGTGTCCCCATCCACCTCCCATTAGAAGGTATTAGTCAACCATTGCCATGTTACTAGGAACATGAAAATGAGATCAAAACTCAAAGGTATCCATCTCATCTCCATGATGTTGCCAAAACCCAAAGTGACCAATTAATATTTATCCATCTTAGTCAAATAATCTAATAGATTTGGTAACCATGATGCATCTACCAAGTGTTAATATATCTATTTTTTATTAAAAACATCAAACAATAAAGGATGTATCATATCTCCATGTCATAAATAATTAAAATAAATTCTCAAAAATTTAAAAATTAACTATTTTATCAACTAATTTGATTTATTTTCTTATGTTTTATTATTTTCCTACACCATCGGCCCATTTAATACTAAATCAACATTTTTATTTCATAGTATATTGGCATGTTTGATACTAATCAGCCATTTCTTAGATCTAGAATAGTACATCAGCCCTTTGTTACATAGTACCAATTAAATAAACAAAAAGGTACATAATAATCCATGTTCTCATTTTAGACTACATTGACCTACTACTACATATTCAACCACCTTCAACAATACTATGTAAGCCTAGTGTTATGGAGTTGACCACTTATTTTACTCACACCTGATAAACTAAGCTGACTAAGTTGATTATATTTTTCCCTATGATGAGTTTTTGACCATTCACCATAAATTCCTTAGGAATTCATTGGTATAAATGTTTTCTTTCTAGTACCATTTTATGCCCCTAGTCTACCTAAAAATTTCCTAAGGTCAGTTTCATTGTCTAAAATTTTCCTAAAAGTCATTTTTCTAATATTTAGATTAATTTTAAAAAAATCTCAAAAAATCTAAATTCATGTTGGCTTAGCTATGTTTTACTCATTACAACCACTAGGAATCCTCCCCGTCAGAGTTGTTGTCTCCTTACCATGGTTGCTCTCTAATCTCAAACTGGGTCTCTTGGAGCTCTATTTTCTTAGAATAGTAAAAACAATAATTAAATTATTTTTACCCTATTTATATTTACTATTCAAAATTATTAACCTATCAAATATTTACCACCATATTCCATTTTTGACCATATCTTTGTTTCTACTAGCTCTTTATCTGAACCGCAAGATGTTTTCGAATATTAACATTATAGAGAATACTTTCACTTATTACATGGATATTTTTTTTTAAATGATTTTTCACTCTTTTTCACTAATTTATATAGTTTTTCCTAATGTTCATTATATTATAATATTTATCATTTTTTTCACTTCATTACTTATCTACAACATTAAGGTAAGTAAAGGTATGTGTTTTTAAATTATGTCCTTTCATTTATCTTATTTACTTCTTAATACAATTTATTCAGCTTCAATGTTGTGTGTTTTTATTTTTTTTAGAATAACCATCCCTTATTTCACATGCATGACATGTGATGAGCTTAACATGGGGGACATGTATACACATAATATTTTTAAAATTTATCAACTATCGATGATTTCTCTCTTTCAAGAACCTATCGCTTCTTGATCTCCGTAAGTTCATGCCTTAAAGGGGCATCAAGAAAGGGGTGGGTAGACCATTAGTGCTTCATAGGATTTTTTTTCCCTATATCACCTCTTGCTATCTACACAACCTTATCATATGTACTTCCCTAACCCTTTACTCATCTCTTACACACTCCTCCAAGTATTTCACTACCTTATTTAATGCTTTCCTAAGCCTGAAACCCGTTTTGATAGTTTACATTACATTTTTAGCCTATGCCAACCCTATTTTCAAATTATTAAAAACATGTTACAGGTTTATGTCAACTTGGGCCAACCTATACTGGTACTTAACTTATTTTTATCAATTAACGATTTAGAGTCAATTGGGATGACCCTATTGGATAAAATTTTAAAAAGGTTTAGGGTTATATTTATCTATATAAACACATCTATTTACATCATTTAAAGAGGAAGATAATTAGAAGAATAATATATTGTGCATCTACTTATCCACTATTCTACTTCAAGAATATAGCTTAGGGTTTCAAACTTTCTTTGGAGATATAGATCTTGTATTGTGAAGAAGTATTTTGGATGAATATGGAAGTTGTACAACCTATAGATAGATTATACTTATTATCCTCACAAACCAAAACAACCTCTTATGAATAACCTTAGCCAAGGGAGAGATTAAAGCTCGATAGGTTCATCTTGAAAGGTAAGTATTCCTAACATTGTTCCTCCTTTGTAATAGTAGATATATTAATATTTGTAATTATGTCCCATGCATTAGTGTTTTACCTATAAATAGCTTAATTAGGATTATCCTATGCATATTTTATTTTTATGTTTATTACCCCCACTTTGTGCCATAATATTTGGTGATCACTATATTAGACTAAAATTTCCTTTACATATACTTTGTGAATATGAAAACACATGACCTAGATAGGCTTATTGCATAGTGTTACTAGACTAGAGGAATTGAAACCCTCCCTAGTGATTTATTATGGTAAGCTATCACTTGTTTTGGTCTAACAAATCCATCTTGGTTATGACCCCAAATATCTAATGTATCAACAATTGAAAGTGTAAGTAGGATTTGTATTATCTAAAGGATTGATTAATAGATCAATTAAATTTCCATTTATATGAAACATGAAAAAGGGAATGAATCTAATCTCATATCCATGAACAATATTCAATATCTCTAATCCTTCTAGTGAATAGTTTCTATAAAAGTAATATTTTAAGTCTAAATGGAATGTGTAGACACTATTTATTAATTATATAGCACCTTTGTCTTTTACACTTGGAAATACATATCATGGATGCACCTATAGCTTTTATACCTTTTCCCACTACTAAATTGCATACATTATCTATCCATGCCTCATTTCTTATCTATTCATATAGCCTATCTTATTTTGATGACTCAAACCTATTATATCACTTAGAATGTTATAAACCTACTTATCTTCCATATCTAAAAGTTTTGTACTTGAACTTATTTTCAAACTACATTACAACTTGTGTTCTATTTATACATTTACATAAAGACAAGGTCATATCCCAATCAAAGTGTCAACTAACCTAAATTCATCTAATTTTCAAATTAAAAGTATATTAAAGGTTAGATTAAGTGATTTAATGTGAGATATTCTTGAAAGGTATATGCATAAATATAATATCAACCCTCATTCATTCCTCACCTAGGAAACACCTAGTAACTCACAAGGAAACTTAGCAAAATCATTATATCAAACACTCAAGTGAGAAAATATTCCATATTTTCTCTAATCAATCATAGGGACATCACATAAATAGGTTTGAATTATTGAAGGAGCATCCGAGGAGCTATATTTTTCAAGTTAAAAACTAGATCATGGTTGTACTTACTTATCACACATTAGATGATTCACACACAATCCAACATGAAGGAGATAATTACATAAGTCTAAGTCCCTCTTTATAGTATTGGATATGTAGGTATCCCTCACTAACATAGGTGTCTTTGGGGTAGTTCAACACTATGTTCCCACTAACCCATTTTCTCATAGCTAATATGAAGATGAATAACAAGGGTTTTGTTATTAGAAAAGGATTGAAAACCCATGACCTATATCTAAATAAACTATAATAAAGGTGACATAGAACTCAATAGCATATAGGTAGTCACATCTAGTTTTGGTAGGTATTATATATTAGGAGCTTACATTCAAGATAGATAGTAGAGTCAACACAACTATCCCAACTCGACACAATAGAGGCATAATTTCTAGAATCTGACATTTGTTCTAGAATCTATATCTAATCCATTTTATTCATGTTTTAGATCTAGATATTGATTAGCATCATAACTATATAAGTATCTTTTTTTCATTATGATTGTGATATCTAGCATAGTTGTACTTTTTATCTTTGGAATACAATCATAATAAATTTAGTATATGTTTTATCTGAGTTTCATAAATAATTGGCCTATTTTAGAGGTATTCTACCATTCTTGTGCCCTAAGATAACTTTTTACACCTTTAACCCTATATACCTCATGTATATATTTTAGGGTTAAACATTTGGTTAACCTAATTCATGTAAATGCAAAAAAAAATGATTCATAGGGTTTTTAGTTAGCTATTGATTTAGTTTGTTGTTTAATTTTGTAATTTTTCATTTATAAGCAATGGAAAAGAATAATCAAAAAACCTAATTTCAAATGGAAGGTAGAGAATCTTGAACACTCATTTCAATAATAATAAGGGCTTGATAGATGCATTTTTATATGTTATAAGGGATGAAATTAATAAGCATGATAATACTAAGGCTTCCTCACCTAGTGATGGTGATTCCTTAGAAGGTATTACAATTTATTTCATAACAATCAATCTACCTACATCTAGTGGAGGCATGGATTATGTGTTTTAACCTTTATTCCCTAAAACTCTATTACCACTTATTATATGGGAAACTTAAATCCTTCAGCTCAAATACTAGTTTCAATGCTTATATCTACCCAACCTATTGGTACACCTCATTTGGTGAATTATCAAATGCCCAACCTAAAAGACCTAGAGTTACAAGATCTTATCCAAACTATAAATTTTTTATAAACTCAGGTTATAGATATCAAATAAAACTATATGAAATAACCATAAGTTATTGATTCATAAGAGGTGTTACATAATCCTATTATACCAAATATATCTATGAAACCCTTGCCAATTGGTTTTATTGAACCTAATTTCACATTATATGATAGAACGGATGATCTTGAATAGAATCTTAATTTTCTTGTGGCATGCCTTGATTATGCTACCAATGATAAACTTTTGAAAAAAATATTTACAAAGAACTTATAGGATTATGATTTAAGGCGGTTCTATAATTTACTAAATCAATTAGTAAATGATTTAAATACCATTATGGATCATTTTTTATAACACTTCTATATTAACATTACCATTTTTTTTTTTAATCCTATGATTAGAATATGGGGAGTGGTGAAGGAGAGGAGAAGCAAGAAATTTTCTTGAATAGGTAATCTGAGAGGATAAAGGGTGATGGTGATGTGGATAATGTTACCCACATTTTAATTATAAGTCCAAATGTTTCCAAAGTTTATGTGTGTCCTATATTCAAGGACATCCCAAATCAAGGCATGTCCAATTTCATTTATTAGGGCCCATCTGACAAGGTACAATCATATATCTGAGTGGGTTTTTAAAGGTAATTATTCCTAGACCTTGAGAATCAAAGATAAAATTATTTACCAAAGTTATATTCATTTTAATGAATATATTATTATTAGTCATCATAATAGGGTTTTTTTATTAAGGTGCATGACACTCTGATTTAAAGGGATTCTTCAAGAATGGAGTGTATTCTTGTGGGTAATGTTTTATGAGAGAGACCCAATACAGATGATTTTCATCAATGGGCTATTAGGAAATGGAACCCTAAGGGCCACATGGAGATTTTAACCATGTCTAATACATTTTTCATGATAAGATTGAAAGTAATGAAGACTATGCTTAGATCCTGGTGGGGGATCCTTGGTTTCTTGCTTGATATGGTTTATTTTTGAGAAAATGGTAGTCTACATTTGACCTAGAGAAATAAGATATAAATTCTATGCCCATTTGGGTTAGACTCCTTGGGATACCTTTAGAACTATGGGAAAAATATATTTTTATTAGTGTAGACAAAAATTATGATTAATTAATTACTTTTGACATTGTTACAAAGGCAAGAATGATATTTGTTCATGCTCACCTATATGTCAATGCTAATGTGAATTAGGATCTTCCTTCTATTGTCTATTTGTATACCTATAAAGGGGGATGCTGCCAAAAAATTAAGTATGAAAACTCAATACTTCTTGTAATAAATTCATATAAGTGGACAATATAAAAAAAATATTCCCATCAGGGACAAGAAATAAGCCATTACATACCTTAAAGGAAGATGGTATATCTTCACAAAGGAAATCCATGGGTAATATTGATAATAATACACCTAAAGGAAACAACCAGATTGTGAAGAAAATGGAGAAGTCAAAGGCTAGGGGAATTTCAACCAAAAAGGCTTCATATATTCTATGATTAGAATTTGTTAGAAGGGAAAGATTAACTATGGAAGTCACATACCTATTTTATCTATAAGTAAATAAGGAGCCCCAAGACTATACGAATGAATGATCTTGTTTGGCAAATACAGAAGATAGACCTAGTCTCATTTTACAACTTAAATCAAATATTGAAGATTATAATATTATCTCAAATAATCAAGGAGATATTAAGGTAAGATAATTATTTTCAAGGGACCCATAGAGTATCATTTAAATATTATTAGTGCTTGTTAAGTGATAAATATCAAGGATCCTCATACCTTGGTACTTATTTCAAAATCCTTTCCATCCAAAAATAAATTTTAATTCTTGCAATCTCTAGAAGAGGATCCAATTTTAGACCTCCTTTCTGGTGATAATATTATTCATTCATATTTGGTTAATCTCAAAAATTGATATACATTAAGTAGACTCTTATTTTATCACACAAGAAAAGTGGTTCCATTGAGTAAAAAAGTGGATCCACCCTGTTCTACTCACCTATCTTTATTAATGGAAAGGAAGTATAAAACCCATCAATGGATACAAGCATGGGGAAAAACTCCTATAATAATTGCCCCTACTAAAGTAGGTAGATTAAATAAAATGGAGACTTTTAAGAAGGTAATATAAGTATATATTGATAATGGATTTTAGATTATACTCCCTTATAAAGGGGGTAAACTCTAAAAATAAAATATTAGACGAAAATATTTTCATGGAATATCAAAGAAATGAAAAATTCCAAGAAGCAAAGAGTTTTTATAAATTTTAAATAAAGTCATAATATGGTTGTTTTATAAATTCAAGAGATAAAGTTAGAGGATAAAATATTTATTGAAAATTAAAATTGTTGTGGAAGGATGCTAAAGTAGAATGTGTGAGCTTTATTTTGACTTTTAGAAGAATAATTTCATTTTAGAATGTTAATTTTAATAAATATGATTATTTATGTGGATATTTTCATACAATATCCACATAAATCATCATATTTATTAAACTTAACATTCAAAAATGAAATTATTATTCTAGAAGTCAAAATAAAGCTCACACATTCTACTTTAGCATCCTTCCACAATAATTTTTATTTTCAATAATCTTTTATCCTCTAACTTTGTCTCTTGAATTTCTAAAACATCCATATTATGACTTTATTTAAAATTTCTAAAAACTCTTTTCTTGTTGGAATTTTTCATTCCTTTGATATTCCATGAAAGGATTTTCATCTAATATTTTCTTTTGAGAGTTTACCTCCTTTATAAGGGAGTACAATCTGAAATCCATTAGCAATATATACTTATATTTCCTTATTAAAAGTCTCTATTTTAGTTATTCTACCTACTTTAGTAGGGGGAGTTATTATGGTATTTTTTCCCATTGCTTATATCCATTGATGGGTTTTCTAATTACTTTCCATTAATAGAGATAGGTGAGAAGAATAGGGAGGATCCACTTTTTTCCTCAATGGAACCACTTTTCTTGTGTGATAAAATAAGAGTCTTACTTAATGTATATCAATTTTTGAGATTAAACAAAGATGAATGAATACTATTATCACTAGAAGTGAGGTCTAAAATATCCACATAAATCAAAATCATCATCATCATCATCATCATCATCATCATCATCATCATCATCATCATCATCATCATCATCATCATCATCATATATATATATATATATATATATATATATATATATATATATATATATATATATATATATATATATATATATGATTATAATATTATCTCAGATAATCAAGGAGATATTAAGGTATGATAATTATTTTCAAGGGACCCATAGGGTATAATTTAAATATTGGTAGTGCTTGTGAAGTGATAAATATCAGGGATCCTCATACCTTGGTACTTATTTCAAAATCCTTTCCATCTAAAAATAAACTTTAATTCTTGCAATCTCTAGAAGAGGATCAAATTTTATACCTCCTTTATAGTGATAATAGTATTCATTAATCTTTGGTTAATCTCAAAAATTGATATACATTAAGTAAGACTATTATATTATCACACAAGAAAAGTGGTTCCATTGAGGAAAAAAGTGGATCCTCCCTGTTCTGCTCACCTATATCTATTAATGGAAAGGAAGTAGAAAACTCATCAATGGATAAAAGCATGGGGGAAAACTCCTATAATAACTCCCCCTACTAAAGTAGGTATATTAACTAAAATTAATACTTTTAAGAAGGCAATATAAGTATATATTGCTAATGGATTTCAAATTGTACTCCCTTATAAAGGGGGTAAACTCTCAAAATAAAATATTAGATGAAAATATTTTCATGGAATATCAAAGGAATGAAAAATTAAAACAAGCAAAGATTTTTTATAAATTTTAAATAAAGTCATAATAAGGATGTTTTAGAAATTCAAGAGACAAATTTAGAGGGTAAAAGATTTATTGAAAATAAAAATTGTTGTGGAAGGATGCTAAAGTAGAATGTGTGAGCTTTATTTTAACTTCTAGAAGAATAATTTCATTTTAGAAAGGTAAGTTTAATAAATACAATGACTTATGTTGATATTTTCATTTAATATCCACATAAATCATCATATTTATTAAACTTAACATTCTAAAAATATTCCCATAACTCCCTTATTTATAGAAGACTCTTATGAGAAGAGTTATCTAATTTTAGAGAAACTTGTAAGAAGCTAATGAGGGTGGTTTCTAGAAATTTTAATAATCCCTTATTTATAATGGATAAAAAGGAGGGAATCAAGTTATTTTTAATAATATGTAAGGCCTCACCTCTTTCTTATTTGACTGTAGTATTATTGATGTTGAGCTAATAGGACCTCCTTTTACTTGGACAAATAGATGAATGGGTGAGAACCTCATCCAAGTTAGACTTGATAGGATTTTTATTTATATGGATTTATTCTCTAAAATTTACTTTATTATATCTTCACTCCCAAGTATTGGGTAACACCATAATATTTTGAAGTTCATTATTGAATCTAAAGAAAAAAGATAAGAGCCCTTTCCAAATGGAACATGTGGTTTTAACATCGAGAGATTAAAGAAAAAGTTGTTAAATGGTCAGCTACTTTGATTGATGGCTCAAACATGTTTTGGTTGTGTTGATAGTGAAAAAATTCATGCTAATTAATCAACTCATTTACCTATCATGAAGGTCAAGATGGAATCGTACCAGTTTAATCATAAGGGACCTATGGCTGAAAATCAGTCCTGAGGCATGCAAAAAGGGTTTTTTAAAGTTTTGGGGATTTAATATGTTTAATAATAAATATAAATAAGGTGTAAAAACATTCACTAAGTTGATCAAACATAACATAAAAATAAATTATGTCAATAAAAGTTACTCATAAATAATGTTTTGATCTAAGAAGTCAATATTATATAACTCAATGTCACATTTGATATAAACTGGCATCTGGCCTATCTGATATAATAAAGTCTATAAATTAGATAATCTCTTGAAGGAAAAAAACTTTAGATTGTTTAAAACTATATTTTATGTCTATGCTCAAAAATGATCGTCCAAGATAACAAACAAGAAAGCATAAAAGATCAATATAAATTAACAAACCAAATAAAATAAATAGGACAACAACTAAACTAAGAAAAGAAAAAAAAAATTAAAACAAAAACCAATTAATTTAAATGAACTAAGTCTAATGAAATAAAATAATCTAAGTCTAGACTAACTCTATGACCAACTAATCTAAAATCTAATGAAGTCTAATATAAAGAAAGAAAGAAAACTAATCTCTAAAACTTAATAAGAAAAAAATGTAAATAAACAATAAGAATAGAGAAGTCAAATACAATATAAAATATAAAATTTATGAGTCTTAATAAATAAGAGTTATCTTAGCAAATCAAATTAATTTATTTGATAAATTAATGTCCTTCATACAAAATATATTCAAAAGATAAATTTAGTAGTCAATTAGATTAACAATCTATCACAAAAGTGATGTTTTAATCATTATTCAGGCTGAATGCTTAGATTTTTTGCATAGAATTACAAGCTAAAATCATCAAATGATATTAAACTTGGTAATATTAATAGTATTACTTTTAAATGACAATATAAAAATGGATATACCTACATTGTGTAAGTAGTATAATCAACCATCAAAGAAAGTACCATTAGACTATTTGCATAATTCATGCTATCTAAGATAAATTACATAGAAGAGGGAGAGATAAATGAATGAATTTACAAGTTTACAATTATTTGTTACCTATGTTGTTTCTCCTTTCAAAATGAATCCTTGATCTCCTTTTAAACCTCTAAAATTGGTTGGAAAAGAAGTTATAACTAACTTTAGTTATTTATTTGTCAACTTTATTAATTAAATTCAAAAGTTAATTAATTTGGCAGTTACAAATGAAAATTATTTAATACTTTAAAAAAGTCTTAGGAGATCAAATATTTCAATTTAGAATGGGTATTCCTAATGGGTGGGGGCCCTCTTCAAGTCAACTTAAAATATTTAGAATATCATTTAATAAATAAATAGTTCAATAGAATATCATATTAAATAAATAAATATTTCGAATTAATAATATTTTTATTTAAAATTTAAAATAAAATAATATATATAAAGGTGAATTATACCATGTATATAATCCATCTATTACCAAACAATATACCCAAAAACTCTAAAATTAAATTTTCTGCTCTTATTCCATGTGCAATACCATGCTTCTGAAAATAATTATTTTTTTGAAATACCGTGATAGTAAAAATATTTTGACTACATCACATGAAATAGGAACCTAAAATCTCAATGAAAAAACCTTCACTTTTCTGAAAATGACTATTTAACTATGTTTTCTAGCTAGCTTAAATTTGACGTTTAAATGACCATAAAACTACATAATTTTTGGTTTGTGGTGATGGTCATTTGGCCATGAAATTTAATATCATAAAAATTCTTGTAGGTGGTGATTTTAAAAAATTTGTACAGTATAATAAAATTGAACTAATTTCCAAAATCAAATGAGAGACCATTACTTATTTCATGTTTCTTATTATGATTCAACATTTTGAATAACCAGAAAAAAATCTATTCTTCATAATTTTGTCATATTCTCTTCTACCCATACTATTTCCCACACATGTAAACTCTTTCTTGAAATGAAACTTAATTTCATGAAACATATAAATATATGAACAAATCTATTTTCATCACATAAATCAAAACCCTTAGTTGAATAGATGTTCTTAGATTGCCCATCTCGAATCTTTTGATAGGATCTTCTTATTAGGTAAATCATAAACTTCAAGAAATATGTATACAATTTTTTGAATTTGAATTTGGAAGGATATTTTTTAATTTTTGACATATTTATAAGAATAAATAGGAAGAAAATTTTGAAATAATATGTAGAATTATCTCCAAAATCAATAAACCGTTATACCTTCAATAACATGAAATATCTGATTCACATATTGAAACTTAAATGAAAATATGCTCAAGACTACATTTATCCCAAATATATTAAAATAAACTCAAAATTATATATTTAAATTTCAAACATCAAAATACTTCAAAGAATCATGTGAATATCATCTTACAGCACAATTGATTACTTTTGTATAAGCAACTAAACATGGAATTAAACCAGAAACAATAAGTAACTAGAAATTAGAAACAACAAAGAATAGGAGATACAAGAAACAACCAATCTTGTATTAAACTCTTCCAAAAGGAAATATAATGAATAAATCTCTCTCTTCTCACACCTCTCAGATGTACAGATCTCTTTCTCTCAAGAGTTGTCTCTCTCTCTTACAACCAACTCCACTACTTGAATTGATTCACCTTTTAAGCTATGAGGATCTAACCCTATTATATAGTACTAGGATTCATGAGCCATGCATTCTCCACTATTAGATGCACCTCTTAATCAAAGGTTCAAATTTGTCCTACCAAAAATAGAAAAGCAAACTCAAGACTAACAGTTAGTCTTTACATGCAAACTCACTGTTCTCCTCAAAATTGGAATTCTGGGAATGCACAGATGACCGACACCAGTCTCTGTCTATTTGCATATGACCAATGTTGGTCGATCCCTAACTGACGTCAGTCGGTCCTAACCGATGTCAGTGACTATGTAACTCTAGCAACCTCTACATTTGCTCATCTAGTGAAGCTTTTAGCTCCACAAATCAATAATCTCCCACTTGGAGATAAACAGCTACACCTGTACCTGTACAACAATATCCTCTAGCTTATTTCTCCATCTTCAAGTTCAATATTGAATACCAAAAAAATTTGAATGAAGATTCAAATTCTCCTTTGTTACCAGCTTTGTTAACATATCAGTAGGGTTGTTATCCATATAGATCTTTTCCAGCTTCAACTGACCATCCTCCAATGCCTGTCTAATGAAGTGGTACCTAAGTTGTATATGTTTGGTTCTTGAATGAAAGGCTGAATTCTTTGCCAAATGAATTGCACTTTGACTATCACTATATAATCTACAACTCTTTTGCTCCTTTCCCAACTCTTCCATGAATCGAGTCAACCAAATCATTTCCTTGCTAGCCTCTATGACTTCAATGTATTCTGCCTCTATAGTAGACAAGGCAACAACCTTCTGCAACTTTGAAATCTAGCTAATTGTTGTTCCACCAATAGTGAAAACATATCCTATGGTGCTTCTCCTACCATCCAAGTCACCTGCCATATCCACATCTACATACCCATGTAGAGAAGTGTTTGACCCTCCATAGCATAAATGCCTACTGCTGGTCCCTCTCAGATATCTGAGAATCCACTGAACTACTTTCCATTGTTCCTTTCTTGGATTGGCCATAAACTTGCTTACAACTCCCACTACTTGGGCAATATCAGGTCAAGTACATACCATTACATACATCAAGCTCCCAACTACTAAAGCATATGGAACTTTACTCATATACTCAACCTCATCATGTGATTTAGGACACTGTTCTTTGCTCAACTTGAAGTGTCCAGCCATAGGTGTGCTTACCAGTTTTGCATCCTACATATTGAACCTCTCCAACACCTTGTTCACATAATCCTCTTGAGACAAAATCAAACTGTGATTTTTCCTATCTCTCTTAATACTCATGCCAAGGATTTTCTTTGTTGCTCCTAAATCCTTCATGGCAAATGTGTGAGCTAGTTTTACCTTAAGCTCAATAATTTCCTACATGTGTGAACCTGCAACAAGCATAACATCTACATATAGTAATGGGATAATATAACTATCATTATCCAATCTATTAAATTAAACATAATGGGCAAATTGACATTTACTAAAGCCATGCTCTGTCATAAACCTGTCAAACCTTAAATACCATTGTCTTGGAGCTTGCTTAAGACCATATAAGCTTTTCTTCAACCTGCACACAGGTTTCTCCTTACCTTTGACCTCAAAACCTTTTGGCTGATCCATATATATCTCTTCATCCAAATCTCCATGAAGAAATGTTGTCTTAACATCAAGCTACTCAAGGTGCAAATCCTCAATAGAAACTAAAGACAATACAATTTGAATAGAAATCATTTTTACTACAGGAGAAAAAATTTCACCAAAATCAATACCTATTTTCTATGTAAATCCCTTTACTACCAACCTGGACTTATGTCTCATTTGTCCATTCTCTCCTTCCTTTAACTTATAAACCCATTTGTTTTTTAGTGCTTTCTTTCCAGCTGGCAACTCAACCAAATCCCATATATGGTTCTCTTCCAAAGAATCAATTTCCTCATTCATGTCATGCTCCCACTATTTCTTGGATTCTACCCACATTGCCTCATCAAAACTTTCTAGTTATCCACCATTAGTGAGTAGCAAGTAGTATAAAGAAGGGGAATAACAAATTGGAGGTTTAATTACCCTTTCAGACCTCCTCATGGGCATTTGAGACTCATTCACAGCTTGCTATCCACCCAAATTTCTTTATGTCAGTGACCGATCTCGGTCATCTCTGGTCAATGTCAGTTCCATGTGACCGACATCAATTTCCACTTGATCAACATCGATCTTTTCCTGACCAACATCAGTTTCTATCTGACCGATGTCAATTCTTGACTGACTGACGTCGATATCTATGTTTTCTTGTGAGTGATGATTTTTACCCATGAGCTCATTTTGGATCATAACCTCATCCAAATCATGATTGCCCTACTCATAATTATTAAGCCTCTTGAGCTGATCACTGTACATCACCTTCTCATTGAAAACTACATCATGACTTCTAATAATTTTGTTAGTTTCTAAATTCCACAACCAAAATCCAAAATCTCTAGAACCATAACCAATGAAAGTGCACCGCATAGATTTAGCATCCAAATTCTTTCTATTTTCTTTATCAATGTGCACAAAAGCTTTAGAACCAAAATTTCTGAGAAATGAAAGATCTACCTTTTTACCTGTCCATGCCTCTTTTGGAATTCCACCATCTAGTGCAGTAGAAGGTCCTCTGTTAATCAAGTAAACTACAGCATCTATAGCTTCTGCCTAGAATCGTAAGGGAAAACTAGCATGCAACCTCATACTCTGTGCACACTCCATTATTGTTCAATTCATCCTTTTAGTAACTCCATTTTGCTGAGGTGTCCTTGGAACCATCCTTTCCCTGTGTATTCCACTCATAGAATAGTAACTTTTGAATTTATTGCTGCAATACTCACCACCATTGTTAGATCTAAGGCACTTCAATATCAAACCTATTTCATTCTCAACCAAAGCTTTCCATTTCTTAAATGTGTCAAAAACATCAAATTTTCTCTTTATGCAATAAACCCATACCTTTCTTGTAGCATCATCAATGAAAGAAACATAATACTGTGATCCTCCAATAGAAGCTACCTGAGCTAGTCCCCACACATCTGTGTGAACAAGCTCCAACTTGTGCTTCTTCTTTGTTGACCCAGTTTTGAGAAACCTCACTTTCTTCTATTTTCCAAAAATACAATGCTCATAGAAATCTAGATCTATGCTTTTCAAATCTGAAAGCTTACCTTTTGACTTAAGAACATTCATTCCCTTCTCACTCATGTGACCA
>JARHVA010007630.1:0-262500 GCA_037957365.1 Torreya grandis | reverse complement strand
CTTAAGGAATGGGATGAGAACTCTAAGTTATTTCATATAAAAACATGTAACTATTGAGAATTTAATTATATTAGACACATTAGAAATGTAGATGGGATCCCTTTCTCAAATAAGAACTCTATTAAATAGGAAAGCATTTCTCATTTTGAAAAATTATTTTTAAAAACTATGAGTAAATTTTAGAATGTATAAATAATTGTTCCATGAAATCCCACATCTTATTTCTCATGAAGATAATTTAATCCTTATTAAGACTACTTTAGTTAATGAAGTTAAACTTATAGTGTTTATCATGAAAAAGGACAAGGCACTAGGCCTATATTTGTACCCCATTAATTTAGTTAATATTTTCAAGGAAATTATTGAGAAATATGTGGTGGATGCAATTAATGAGTTTGTTTCCTTAGGTCAAATTTTGAAAGACCTACACAACACCTTTATTACTCTAATTACTAAAAAGGAAGAAGCTACCAATTTCCAAATTTTAGACGTATTAGCCTTTGTAATGCTAACTATAAAATAATTTCTAAAGTTATTTCATTGAAAATGTATCTATCAATAGATAAAATCATTGGTTCTTAGAAAAGTGGTTTGATTTTAGGAAGACAAAATTAAGATGGTATAATAGTTATTCATTAAACCATTCAATTCATCGATATAAGCAATCAAGTAGGGATAATTTTGAATCTATATATTAATAATGTGTATTACACTCTAGATTAGAAGTTTTTGGATAGGGATATGATTCAATTAATTTTAAGGTCGGGTTTAAGGATCTTATCGAATTTTGCATTTCTACTACTATGTTTTTTGTCCTTATGAATGGAGACCCTATTGGATACTTTGGTATTAAATTTGGTATTAGGTAGGGTGACCTAATATACACTTTCGTTTTCATTAAAATGGAAAAATATCGTAGTAGATCTCTTTTGGCATCCCTTAGAGAAGGTGAGTTGAAGGGTTTTAGACTTCTCCACAATTTAGAATCTACTATTCACCAAAAATTCATCGATGGCACTATATTAATGGTTTAAGTATTGATGTGGGAAGTAAAAGAATTAAAAAGGGTGATATTTTCCTATGAAGCTACCTCTCATCAAAAAGTTAGTTTTGAGAAGAGTTCTTTGTATTTTTTAAATACTTATATGGATAGGCAATTCAAAGTAGTGGGTATCTTGGGTTTCCAGGTAAAAGAGCTACCCATCTCTTATCTAGTAATGCCTATGAGTAATATAAAACTCTATATGGTAGATTACAACCCTCTTATGGAGATATTTTTTAAAATGTTGGATGGATGGAAAGGTAAACTTATTTCTTTAGCAGGTAAATTAGTTGTTATTAAAAGTGTATTGCAAATCCTTCTTTTATATTTGATGTCTATGTTCAAAATTATAAGGATAGTTAAGGAAAGGATGAAAAATATTTAGAGAAAGTACATCTATGTTGGTACTGAGAAAAATCATAAATTCTCTCTAGTTGTATGTGATAGATTTTGTTTTCCAAAGAGCTTTAGAGTTCTTGGACTAGTAAGAATTAAGTGGATGAATTTATCTCTTATTTCCAAATTAGCCTAGAGATTCATCACTAGTAACACCTTTTAGTGTTGAATATTATAGGCTAAATAATCTGGATCTAGACTATTGATTACATTCTTGATAGAGGATCAATTTTCTAGAGGATCCTCTTTAAAAAAAATTATGATTTCCAATAAAGAACTCATTATAGAGGGAAAAAATTGGATGTTTGGTAATGATCAACAAGTTAACTTTTGGGACGATATCTGGCTATTAGACAAACCTATTATTTCTTTGGAAACATGTTCATAAATTGGTTTATAAATTAAACATTCTTATGGATGTAAAGTACCTAATTATATGGAATTTAAAGATGGTAGTATGATCTGTAAAGTGTTATCTGGTGAAAATATGTCTACTAAAGAGAATAATTTTTTATAGGACCTTTATATTCTCATTAAAACCATTCATATTAATTAACCATTCAAGGATTATGAGTTTATTTGGAAGGATTCATTTTATGTCTCCTATATCATAAAATCTGGTTACATGTTGATCTTTAAAGATCCTAGGGAAGATATTCCTTTGCCCAAACATTGGAAGAAAAATTAGATCCCTAAGATTAATATTTTCCTGTGGTTATCTATTCAAAATAAGATTCTAACTATTGATAACCTAAAGAGAAGATGTATGTGTTTAATAAATAGATTTCCTCTATATAAAAATGAGAATGAGTGGGTTGCACATCTACTTATAAGGTTCTCTTATTCCATTGATGCATGAAGATTCATTTTTGATAAATTCTTTTTTTCTTAGCTTTAGCCTTAATCTATTCTAAAAGCATGGATGGATTTGAATCCTCCAATTAATAATGACAATTAAAAAAATATGGAATTTTTTTCTTCTACATATCATATGGGGTCTTTTAAAGGAACAAAACAATAGAATCTTTAGGGCTAATAAACTTCATAATAGAATGGTGGATAATAAAATCCAAGTTAGTATTATGGAAAATCTTAAAATTATTCTTTCTAATAAATCCAAAGGAATGAATGTAGAGGAAGCAAAGATAGCATCCCTTTGGTAGATTGAGGTGCAAGTTGGAAACATAATAGATCCCATAAATGAATCTAGGAAAAGAGTTAAATGGAGATCACCCTCTCTAAGATGGGTGAAATTAAACTTTGATGGGGCCTTAAAATGGAACCCAGGTTTATCAAGAGGTGGGGGTATTTTTAGGGATGATAAAGGTAATTTCATTGAAATGTATGTAAGAGGCATGGGCACCTAGAAAAATCATTGGGAAAAAGCCTTAGATTTACTATGGGGTTTGATATTGGCATAATAACTTATGATTAATAGAATTGTGATAGAATATGATTCTTTAAACATTGTAAATTGTTTGTTAAAGAATGATTTTTATAGTTGTAGAATTAATCACATCATAGAGGAAGCCTACCTTATTATTGATTATTTCCATGAATTCACCATCAAACATGTGTATAGAGAAGGGAATTAGGAAACAAACTAGTTTTATGATGGAGTGGTGTTTACAAATGTAAGAAGATGGATTTTTTTAGAAAACCTTCCCAGATTGATTATTCAAAGAATAGATGTGGAAGAAAAGTCATGTCATGATTAGCTAAAGTCACATGTTATGTATTTTGTTGATTTTTATTTCTATTTTTTTATAAATTATTATGTGTAAAGGTAGGGGTGATTTAAAACTACAAGTTTCAATGGAGGGGTTAATTTAGCCTTCATTTTTCATTATTTGGTTATAGGTATTGGTCTTATCATTCAAGTTCTTAAAGGGGATGGTAAAATTATGTTGGAAATAGGGAAATAATATTCCTATGAATGTGGTGATATTGATAGCCATATTGTGTCTTAATTCTAATCCTTATTTGAAGCAACTACATATGTTTATCTCTAAGTAAGCCAATATTGGGAATGATTTGGAAAAAATTGGTGTTGTAAAGAGATATACTATTGTGAGTGGTAAACCTTGACGGATTAAGCTTATTTCGAATGTGGGTTTGAAGGAATATATTGGGATATTTTAGAATTTTCAAATTGGAGGTATGGCTAATTTTATACAAAGGGTGGAAGGGTATCTAAAAAGTTCATGGATTCGAATAGTAGAGGGGTGGTTTTCAATGGTTTTTATATATAAATTATGAAAGATATCATTGCCTAGGTGACTAGGTTAAACATGGAGGCCACTAAAATTTTTAAAATAAGAAGAAACTATAAGGAGGAAAAGAAAACATTCTTACTTGAAGAGGAGTTACTTCATCCATTGTAGAGTGTGTTTGATTAGGAGAGATTTACTTCTCTATTTGGTAATGTAGTGAAGTAGGTCATAATAAATATCACTTTGGAATTTAAGTGTAAGGTTTTGAATTAGTCTCATTTATTTTTCAAAATTACTTCAAGCATAATATTCCTCTGAGTTTGTCATTTTATATCTTACATTCTCTTGAATTTTCCATTATTTATGTCAAATGAGGAAAGACGAGTTAACATTTGCATCATGATTTTATATTTATGATTTATAAATATTTTAGAGGTATGAATAATATCCCCCTTTTCTTCCCTACCTCGAATCCAAATATTTTTGGTAAAACAACTTCTACAAAATTATTTGGTAAGAATAGTGAATCAAAAAACCCTACTCTTGGAAAACATGGTATTCTAAAAATTAGTGTTACTTCAAGCCCCTAGTCAAAGAATTATAAATGTAATCTGAGGATATTTTCCAAGGGCAAGCCTTATTCTATAAATAAATGGGTAATTCTAGTTAAAAATTTTGACTCTATGGAAGCCCAAGTTGTCATGTAAGAGAACGAGGCATTGGAAGGGCTACATTTGTTTAAGACTAAACTTTTTACTTTTAAGAAGAAAATGAAAAATCCATTTGGTTTCAAAGATTCAAAGGTCAACATGAAAGAAGATGAAACTCTCACTCACACATCTTCCATATAGAAAAAGGATCAAATGTAGAGTTTGATATAGTGGCTGAGTTCATTGCTAGGCAGACTAAAGATGGAAGTATAGAGGAAGAATTTCATCTCCAAAACTATATGCTTATATGGTTTACATGTGAAATAATTACTTAGGAGTAGAAAAAGTCTCTTATTTATTTAGTGTCCCAACAAAATAATGTGGAGGATTAAAAGGAGACAAAAACCCAATTGAAAGGGTTGAGGGATGGGGTTTTGAACCTAGAATGATAAAATGTGGGACTTAAGGATAATTTTATATCTTTTATGGAGGTTAGCAAGGCATCACTGAAAGATAAAATTAATAGTCTTGAGACTCTCAAAACTCTACTAATAAGTATGCATAAAATATTTCAGCCCTCATCCTCATAAATTGAAAAGTGAAGTGAGTGTGAAAGATATCTGATTGTCTCCATAAATATTTCAATAAATGGACTTGTTATCACTCTTGAGTGCACCTGACTTGAAGATGTCCAGGCACACCTTCACTCTAGCTAATAAAATTGCAACTTCTCAGAGTGTGGGTGACTCTATGATGAGAATAACCTCTAGAGAGGTCTAGTTCCTTTAAGAATTATCTATTAAGTGTATTTACTATGATTTCTTGGATGAAAAGGGGAACAAAAAACTGAAGGGAAATCTTAATTAAAAGGTGATGCACCTAAATTTTTTATATTATCTAGAATATATTAGAATTAATGCATGCATATGAACCAATAAAATTCATATTTTTCCCTTAAGTATACATATTTTAGATGAAGGGTTGAAAATATTTTGGATTACAAATTTTTTTTACCTCTTTAAATGACTTACAAAAGGTGAGATAGAAAGCATAGGTGAGGAAGGGGCCTACCAATAGGATATATATATCTTATATGCTGATACACAATCAAATACACACTATTATCTATCAAAAACTCATATGCAAAACAAAATCTTCTCTATTGATGTATGGTCTAGATTGTAATTTCCTTTTTTGCTCTAGGAATTATGAAAAAATGGCTTATTTAAGCCAATATATATGTCTTAAATCCCAAATTTAGCCAATTTGTCATTCCAAAGAGATTAGTATTAGTCTTGGTTTATTAACTCAAGATCTAAATCTGTTTACAATATTCAAACAATTCAAAAATCCTTAAAATCCATAAAGCAAGCATGAAACTTCAAACTTTGGCATAGGAATAAGGTTGTAGGCCAAAGTTTGAAAAGTCAAGTTATCTTTCATGTAATGATACACCACATGTTATATTATTTAAATATACTTGAGGCTGAGCTAGAGTGTATGACAGGTTTGGATGACAAGAATAGATTCATGACTTGTCAACTAGTCAACCAAAGTGCAAGATAAATCAACCCCAATTTAGCCTTCACTTACATTAAAAAAGACATTTATGAGTGAGAAGTGAATGAAATATCCATTAAAAATTATCAAGGTGGCATGTAAATCCAAATGAAACTCTTTGTTGATTAATTCAGTGCCAAACTCCAACTTGATCCCTTGAACAATTAGGCCAACTAGACAAGTTAAGCCTAAAGGGTAATTTATGTACTTAGACAACATGAAACCTGAAAAATAAGACATTAAACCTAAAAAAACAACAAATTACACTTGAAAAACAATTTTTCATCACCAAAATTATGATTTTGATGAGAAAACCTTCACCATTTAGTCAACAAAGTTGACTAGGCCTATTTTATGCCATTTTCCAGCAAAGTGGCCATTTTTATTGAGATGGAAGAGGCACTTCCAATAATATTTATAATCAAATAAATATTTTAATATCAATAAAAAATATTAATATTAGATCTCCATTGATTATATTCTATTGAATTTCATGGTACCTCATTTTATACACTTTTTTCCACAAAAAAATGTGATTTTAGATCTCATTTGTACAAATCCATGAATAAAATTTAAATTTATGGAATAATCTAAGAGTTTAATTTATGATTTAAATTTTTTTAGGTTGATCCATGGTGATTTGATCGCAAGAAAATCCATTTTTCTCAAAAGTAGTAATTAAGGTGTTTAAGAAGGTTCTAAAGTTAGAACTTCAAACTAATGATTCATAAGGTATAGATCTCCAAATCCCAAACCACTTCCATTTATATGTATCAAATTTTCCCCTATAAAATCCATGAAAATACTGGGCTCCCATGTGAAAGATATGAAAATTTATCATGTAAATGAAATTTGCTTATGGGGAATTAATGCATTTTAGGCTGCCTATGCTCTTAGCAATTTTTCATAAATCACATTCCATAAACTGATCTCAATTTTTCATGAATTATAAGTACATATGTTTACTCAAAATATACTAATATAATTTATCCAAACTTCACATGTGGTGAACAAAACAAGCATCTGAATAGGTGGCTTGGAAGGGTGTTTAGAAATACAAAAAGTGAAAAAACTTAAATAAAATGAAAATAATTCCTTCCAAGATTTAAAAACATTAAAAACATCATTATTGTTCCTGTAAAATTCTATAAAAATATCTAAAATCCATTTTACCATGAAAAGTCAAAAAATACCTTTTTGGCATAGGTGCTTATTTACCTAAAAAATGTTATGATCATGGTTTACATAAAATTTGTTGTTTTTAAACTATTTATATGTCTAATTATGATGTAATAAACATCATCCCATGTTTATAAATCATTTACTTGGACTTATAATCCTTTTTAGCACTCCAAAATAAAGCATGCTCCAATGGTGACCTCAATCAAATAGGCTAAGGTTTGAGATAAAATAGTGAATATGTGAAATTGTATAATGGCCATGAAATTTTTTTATATGGTTACCCAACTCTAAATACCTTTTTCATAAAATTTCAAGTCCTAACTCCACATGTAGCTCCTAGAATCTTCCATTTTCCCTTAATTTTGACCTTTGTGCATGGATTGTCTACATTTTTTACTGAGTTTTGATATTTTAGAGGAAAAATTTATGGATTTTATAATATTAAATTTCATAAAACCCTTAATTTATCTCAATAGTACTTTTATGTGTTTGTAAATAGCCTCTACCCTTCTTTTTAAGTATAGTTTGACCTTGAACAAGGTAATTAGGCCTCACTATTGGAATATTTTGTACAATGTACTATGTACCTTCAAGGAATAATTCATATTAATTGATTTATTTAAAACCTTGTAAAATTCTTTGAGAATTTGACCTTATTTCTCCATTGACACACTCTTGAAAGTTCTAGGTATTTGAGAATGGTCCACTCATCATGGCCTAACCCCATAGACCTTATTCATGGCAAAGTTAAAAGAAAACCTACAGGTTGAGGTTGTAGATCATCCCATTTTCCTTGTGATAGTATAGTCACCTATAATCAAACCATCATAAACTAACCTTGATTCTTTTAAGGACCAAAAAACTTAAATGTGACTACTTGGTGATGATTTGTATAGACCAAATAACCAATTAAGAGCTTAGGTATCACTATTTCCCATAATGTGGGCTTGTTTTCATAGTTGGTTGAATGTCACCTTGGTATGATATTTTTTTTTAAATAGATGAGAACAATATTTAATGAAAGGCATTAGACCCATACAATAGTGACACTTCTTAGAACCTCACTAAAATAAACCCACCTCTACTATATGCTTCACCTGATGATTGACTGTAGGGTGATTTTGATTTGATGGAGTCACCTATCAGTAAGCCCTTCTTAGTATTTGATTTATAATAACAAACATGAGTGATAAAAGTGATACACAAAAATGAGGTTTAGACTTTGGTTATATGAGACTAAGTAACTAGAGATATGACTAACTAAACAACTTAAGCTTACCTATGAACCAGTATGTAATCTCAAGTTTCAATTGTATGTATGCTTAGTATGTGAAAATAAATAAGTGGAAGAGGGAGATCAAATATATCCATGTATATAAATGGTACAATAAAGATTAATGTTTACTAAGTGATCATATCATAAATATAAAATACTAAGGAAATGTGGGTTTTATAACCATGTCACAATAGTAATTATATTTATTTGAGCTAAAAGTAGCAAAAAATCATCAAAAATAGGATAAATTAATCCATGTGAAAGAATTGAAACCATACACATAATATTGAATCCATGAAAAATAAGAATAAGCCATAAGATAAAGCTAAAGAGAGTGAAACAATGTAAAATACACAAATCATAATATAATTATTCATTTATAAGAGATAAGTGAAATCATGTTTGAAAAATAATCAAAAATATAAATTATATAAATGAATCACATATCCAATATAAATCATGTAGTATAATGATAAATAATGTCATATAAAATCATGTTGTGTTCAAAAATATTGATAGATCTAACCACAAATGTCATCCATAATATCTAACACATCCTTATGTTGTTGAATTATGATGTTAGTCAAAGTCTTATCAATCTTCATAGAAAGTCATGAAATAATTCCCTCCATATAATATCTATAGAAAAATTAGGTGTGGTAGAAGAAGAGTGATTCTCATGTGGTACCTCATATGTGGGATACTCAATACAATGAATAAGTATCTCAATATGAAAGGTATCTTTAGATCTATGTCGAGGTGCAATCAATGGATAAGGATGAGATTTTATTGGAATGTGATTATAAAAAGAGGAATAACTAGTGCTAATGTAGAATATGGGAAATATTAGAGATGTTACTAAAGCATTAAACACCTATTACTATGTTTTATAGTGCATTGATGCCAAATACAATACACATCCCCATATTTAGCTATGTATTGTAGAAGTAGCTTGGGAGATGGGATAGTATTATCTTTAGGTTGTGTTATGACTAGATGTACTGTATCAATGTAATACCTAAGCTATCATTAATAAGTATAGAAATGGTTACATGTACCATAAAATCCATAAATACATTTACTAGTATATAATGTAAGTCTACTATTAGGAGTGTTATAGGAAGATGACTGTTAATAACATTATGAACTAAAATCCTTGGTCTAATGATTGAAAAATCTATGAATATCACAATATGGATCATTTACCCATTGTGATGATAGAGGATCAAGCTTAGGTAATGGTAGATAACAATCATAAAGGAAGGGAGAAGCTAGAGTGGAGTTTAGACAAGGCTCATCCATATGTATGGTTGGTTGTATAGCCAGTCAAAGTAGAGTACATAACATCTAATGAGGAACCAAACTAGAAGGATTATGATATCTAAAAAATTATAAGGTTATGTCATTACATGGTCCATAATAATACTCTTGAGAGGTTTAAGAGTGACTAAAGGTGTATTAAGTCCATGCCCCATATATAACGTATGAATAATAGATGAAAAACTAATATCGTGTACTATAGGAAAAGGAATGATAGAAAAATAATTAAGATATTGAAATAAATAAGAATGATATCTAAGCACCTCTATAATTTTAACTTGAATGAATCCAGCTAAAATAAGTCATTTGTAGACTAAAAATAATCATTATTCAGAGTATTTAATTAAATACGACATGCATCAACTATTTTATCATTTGAGGAAACATGGTGAATAGAATATATAGTTTTATTTATGGTAACTGATAGTTCATCCAAGGTTTTTTGAAGGGATCGAGATTAGAGAGAGGGATGTAGGTGAGTGATGATGTTAGGATAGAGGTCATAAGTTTTTATCTTTAAACTTATCTCATATCTTTCACCATAATCTGATTCTAAGAGGTTAAGTGGAATATTTCTAATTAATTCTAGATGACTAGTATATCATCTAGTAGAGTTGACAAGTTAACTAAAGCATCAGGATTCTTAAAATATAAGATTAGGTAAGGGTTAAAGGGTGGTTATTTTAAAAACACCTCATTATTGGAATTGATCAAAATTCTAAGGATTTTTTTCCCTTTGAATCTTATATGTATCACCATTTTAAGGTAATTTAACACATTGACATGCAGATAAAGCAATTACTTTCATGAGATGTGTCCAACGTTAATCAAGTAAGATATTATAGGAAAGTAGAAAAATTAAATATCATTACTTTCACATGAAAGGTGATGGGAGGAATAATAATAATAAGAAGACGCTAAACACAACCTAAAAGAGGAATTTTCCTTTTATCATATACTTAATATGTACTTTCCATGGAGTTAAGGTTACATTCAGAGTATCCAAGCATTTTAAAAAAATCAAGGGAATAAAGACAAGTGCCCAAGCCTTCATCAAATAAAGTAAATTTGACTTGGATATATCCTATTTTTACTCTAATAAATAAATGGAGATCATTTTAATGAAGAAATATCTCATCAAGAATCATAGAAGAGATAGGAAATTTAAGTGAGAGATAAGTATCCACTATTTAGACAACATAGATGGACATCTCTTCACACTATTAAAAAATACTATCTTTAGATTCTAATAAGGTATCTTCTTGTCCTACAAGTGGAGGATGATGGATGTTAATTTCAAATATTAATTACATTATTATATTACTATGGAAAGGGGATGTTGACAAAATTTATAAGAAAGGAATTTGGGATGGAAGATGGTAAAGTTCTATGATAGGATCCCATTCATCATAACCCATTAGAGGATTAGTGGATAAAGGTGCATAATGTTGTAATAAATAAATTTAATAGGGGTTATATGCATAGTTAAATTTTTGTTGATAATTTATTTTTGGTTTAGGTTGGTTTCAATTAGGTTGATTGATCTTAGGTGATGTGGTTTTATGTTGAAGTATTTTTTGTGGTTTATTAGAAGAAATACTATTTGAATTTTGAGGGATGTTTACTTGAGGTATGAAACTTGGGGAATGAATATAAGTTATATAAATTATATGAGAGTTATGGTCAATTTTTGTTGTTTTAGGTTATGTTTATATGTTTTTTGCTTCCACATGCCCTGATTCTATGAGATGGGATGGGGATGTGTATTGAATAATGCAAAATGTTGAAGAGGCGTGATGGTTAGGAGTTGGGATTGAATAAATACAACCAAATAATACTCTCATATTATTTATTTTAACTAAATTATCATAATTATTTTGATGATATATAGTACTTTCAATGTTATTGGTAGGAGGGGTAGGTTGATCAATGTTGTCTTGATGATTATGAAGAAGATCTTTATAGATAGTTAAATGAGCATTGTCTTGGTTTAAATCTTGATTTTTAGTTTGAGTTTCATGAGATTTAATTGATATGTCATAATATTTTTGATATTTACATATAATGAGTCATGGTAAAAAGAAATTCCAATGAGATAATCCATACCAAGATTTAATAATTGTCTACAAGTGTCAATAGAATGGCCCCAACTTGCATGAAATCAACAAAAATTGTTTGGACCATACCATGTTTTCATAATACATGTAGGTTAAATATATCATGTTTAAGGTCTTGGAAGATATATTTTAATTTCATCTAAGGAAAGAGGGTTGTAAACACTAGTATGATTTCCTTAAAAGATTGTGGGATTATGATTATAATTGTTACTAGGTGGAGCTAAAGGAACATGATACATGGTATAGTTTGGAGTAATGGGTTGTATGGTGTGTATGAAATAATTAGTATTTATAACACCATACTTGGTATAATGTATATTTTTAGCTTTTATAATCATGAAAGTTCTCGTTATAGGTTGGTGAGGTTCAAACTATCGTATAAGGAAATTTTGATGTATAGCATGGTCAAGAGCCTCTTCCAAAGTTTTTGGGGAAAGAGTCCTAACATGATATTTTAATTTAGGATAAATATATTTAGAAAATAAGTGGAATAGGTTCTCATATACCATATTATACTCAGATTTATTAGACATATTTTTCCATAATTTGATGAAAAATTGTGCCATTTCAGTTTTTAACTATTTACAATTGATGAAATGAGATAACTTGTTTTCAGGAAAATCACTAGTTTAGAATTATTGAACTAATGAATTAACCAAGTATTTTAATCTAGTAATATATTAGGTTTTAATTTTATTATACCAATCTAAATCATCTCTTGAAATAATTTTAGCTAAGTGTTTAGTGGAAATGAAATTATTAAGTTTAACCATTCCTTGTAAAGGTTTCCAAATGTTTTTAAATGTAAGGGAGGATTCATAAATGAATTATAAGTGATAGTGTGAGTCATAACATTATGTTAATGTTGGTAATTTGAGGTAAAAAAGGTTCATTTTTTAAGTGTTTAATATTTTTGTTAATAACTAGGGTTTATCGTATGAGGTTACCATGTGAATATCTAAGGGGGGGTGGGGGGGGGTGGGGGAACTAGGATTTTGCATTCTGTATTGAGAATGTTGGGGTTATTTTTGGAGATGTAATAAGTTATTTTGAATTTTCACAATTTTATTCTCATTATTATTTTGAAATTTATGATTTTTTTTGAGTTTATAATAATAGTTGATTAGTTTGATCACTATTTTGGCTAGTAAAAGCAACATTTGATGAATTGGTGTTATGTGAGGTATTAAGATCTTGAGATTCACTATGAGTATGAGATGAGGTAGTATAAAGTGATGAAATAGTGTTATGAGAAGTAATATTAGAATAAGAATCATTAGTAACATGAGATACACTAGTAGCATAAGTATCATTAGCAGCATGAGATGCACTAGTATTATGGGTATGTGTGTGGCTATTTTTAAGAGCCCCACTAAAGGTTAAACCTATCATGTTTGTTGAAATACTTGGCATGGAGGTATAATAAGACATATAGGATTATGTCATAGTGTGAGAAGGAGACATGATAGAGGGGAAAGGTGTAGATGAAAAAAATTTACTTGCCCCAAATCTTGTGGAAAATCTAGGTCAAGGGGAATTGGTTTCTCCAAAATGAGGTCCCGTCATGATGTTAGAAATGAATGTAGGCTCCTTACCTCTATATTGAGGATTTTTAAATTATGAAAATGATGACTTCAAACATTAATACAGGTCACTTAAATTTTATATCTTTCACATAAACAAGGGGTTAAGTTCCATTAAAGAGGAAATATGGTTCCATGATTGTTATTATAGGTGGTAACATGGGCATTACTTTGATTTGTGTTGGGTACCCCAAAATGTGTTTTAGTAATTTTATTAGGATTAGTAAAAATCATCATGTTTTTTTTATTTAGGTATGTATTATCTTAAAATAAATAATCCATGATAAAGGATATAAGCTAAACACCTATTAGAAATGAGGATAAAATGGTATGATACTATATCAAATTGATCAACACTATTTTGTAAGAAAACAAGTAGGATAGGTTAAAAGAGACATAAATAAATAGGTATATTATGTTCTATAGATGGTTAAACTAAGAAATTATGTAGATACATTATCAAATAGATTGAATTTGTGTAAAAGGTAAAAATAATATATTACATATAAGAGACTGGGTTGAATAGGATAACTATGTTCTATAAAAGGGTGAAAAAAGACTAACCTATGATAGGCTAGGTCAGATAGAATTATTGTGTTTTATATAAGGGTAAAAATACCACACTATGAGAGGTTGGGTCAAATTAAAAAAAAAATCTATAGAAATGAAATTGTAGGAGACATAGTCAAGTGGGTCAATTTTGTTTTGAGGAAATAAATTTTTTAAGAGACATAGTCGAGTAGGTCAATGGTGTTCTGAGGATAAACACAAGTTTTGACAATTATGACTCTATATGATCTAGTGTTAATTGGAAATGAAATTGAAATAAATATACATGTAATGAGGTTGACCTAGTCATTCTATTCCACACATCACAAAAAATTTAGTGATATTATCTAATAACTTTTTTGCAATACAACATATAATTGACAAAGAATAAGTAGCAATGCTAAAAATAGAAATGTTAATCTATGTAGACATTTTTGAATTTTTTAAAATATATATTTAAAGATAAATGTTATAGGGTGTTTGAATTTAGAAAGAAACTATGAAGATTTAAGCTAATGTTGGTTTTAGGTTGATAAATATGAAATATATATGTATTAGTGAGGGTATTGCCTTGGTATTGGGGCCTACCCCCTCAATTCACAATCCCACAACAATAAAGGTGTCAGATGCTTTGCCAGTATATATCATCAACCATGTATTTATACTCTCCTTGAAAATTGAGTCATCTTCCCCCTTGGTGATGAAATCCACATAGGTATATGCTAGTTGTAATTGTTTTTTAATATTTTTTTATTTTGTAGTGTGTGAAAAAAATAAAAAGCAATGTGACTAAATCGATAAATTTAAATTTTATAGTTATGTTATGTGTGGTATTATAAGCAAACTAGAATAAAAATGAAATATGAATTAATTAATAAAAACGTATGTTAATTCATTTTTCTTGAAGAGTATTGGGTCAATTGGGTCGACCAAGTATGCAAATAATATATAAAAAATTTGACTTAATCAATTCTATCTATTGAATAATAGGCCAAAGAAATGGAGTCAAATAATTTGACTAAGTCTCTTATGCAAGAAGCTACTACATAAATAAATCAATCTATTTGACTTAGTTTACTATAGGTTTATAATTTTATTTAAATAAAAACTATGAAAAATAAGACTGAAATGAAGAAAAGAAATGACTAAGTTAGTTAAAATGAACTTGATGATTTAATAATAATTTTTTTTTTGTAAATGTTAAATTATTATTTTTATACTATGTAATATAGACAAAGTTTTTAAATTACTAATAGAGTTGACTATGTCAATTGAGTCTAAATACCTATATGTGGAAAATAAAATTGAGTCGATTGGATTGATCTAGTTGTCTATAATTGACTATAACCTACACAAATAAAAATAGAGTTGATCAGATCAACTGTGTGTTAAAACCTATGCAAAAATTATTATATTAAGTTGATCTATTATTATAAAAATGAAATAAATTAAATATGAAAATAAATTAAATCATGAAGTAAAACTTGTAAGGGTTAGTTTCATGTTGGGCTCACTAGAATGTATAAAAGAGAAAGTGAATCTGATCTATAAATCAATCCTAGCTCAGAGAAGATAAATCAAACTAGCCATTCTACTTGTTGGTATATTGAGACAATTAGGGTCATGACCAATAAGGGACTACTATATCTAACTATTATTACCATATAATATCACTATAGAGGGTTATAAATTCTCTAATCAAGTAATACCATCTAATAACCATAGCAAGGTCATATGGTTTGTAACTTAGTAAAGTAAATCTAATATAGAGCTCACCAAAGCATGTGGTATAAATAGAGGATAATAAACATAAACTATAAAAATGAGAAATAAAACTCTACTGAATTCAATGTAGAGGTAATACTAAGCAAGGAGATATATATACATTCATAATCCATCACTTATGCAAATATATTTACTAAAGCATAAAAGCTAGGAATACTTACCTTGAAGATAAACTCATCATGCCTCAATATCTCCCTTGGCCAATTTTGCTTCCCAAGAAAATGTTGTGGTTCATAAGGATAATAAAGATAGTTCATATCTAGGGTAAAATACTTTTCCTATGCATCTAAAATATTTTTTCCATAAGAGAATATTTTTCTCAATGTGTAAACCCTAAGCAATGACTCCTCAAATAAAACGGTAGAAATATAAAATGTAAATAAGCACAAATGAATGGTTATCTCTATTGGAAATGAGGTGAAATATGTGTCTATATAGATGGATATAAAATTAAACCCTTCTAGATTTTTAGCCAATGAAATCATATTGGTTAACCTAGTTGTGTGGAAAATAAAGCAGTTTGGTCCAAACCAAGCCAACCTAGGCAAACTTAGTTTTATAACATGCTCAATTGTTAGAACAGGGTCAATCCATTTCACTATGTTTATAATATGGTAAAAAGAGGTTTATCTTAGATATGGTATATTTGAGTGGTGAATTATTTGGATATGAGTGTAAGGGAGGTCTCAAAGCTTATGGAAATGTATATGATGTACTTGTGTTAGTTTTAAGTGGTAGTATAGGAAACAATGATTTGTGAAACACCAATGGTCTACCCACCCTTTTACTGGTGCACCCTTTAATGTGTGCACTTATATAGGTTGAGTCTCGATGGGTTCTTACAAGAGATAACACATCAATAATTGATAAAGTTTAAAAATATTGTGTGTATATAGCTACCACTATACTCCACATCTATTCCAACATGATCATGTTAATCTAGTTTAATATTATGAATTAGAACACTTCTATTATTTTGAGGGTTATGGATTGATCTAGTTATACCATATTAACACATTAAACATGCATTTTAAATCAAATTATTCATGAAATTTTTATTGATTTAGCAAAATAAAGGCTATAATACCAAATGTCATAACCCTTAAATTTTGAGTTATCAAAAAGCATACTTTTAAGGAAGTTATGCTTGCATAACCAACATATAGGTCAATTAATGTCTAAAAATTTTCATAACTAATATTCATAACATAAGATAAATCAGACTTTAATATAAGATAAGTTATAAATGGAAGAGGTTGAGAAAACTATAACATAAAATATGAGTACTTAATACAATGAACAACACCTTGTAATACATTTAAACATTACCAATGTTCACTTAACCATTAAGAAACAAAAGACAATCATTTAAAATTTTTGAATTCCATGTTAATATCTCTTAAGTTTGAACACCTATTAAACTTACGTGAGGTCATCAGTGTCATCCATAGACATAACAACAAATGAACTACCTATATCCCTATTTAACATATCCAGGTACTCAAATGAACCAACAAATTAACATTACATTATAAATTAATAAATAGACTATTTCTTTTTAACACATAACATCAAGTAGCCTTTTAAACTAAATAAAATGATTTCAATCATCTCAATCGAAGAAACTATATGATTAATACTTAGTTGGATAATATTCCTAATATGTAAACACTTATACATATCTAATTCCATCCATGAGATCTTATTATGTCATCAGACCACTTATTGATCCTCAAGTCTCAAATATTCATTCAAAAATTTAAATCAACTTGTAGAACCAACCACATCAAATAACTACCTAATAAATTTGAGTGGAACCTAGTAGAGCCATTCATTGAATTATCGTGACCCTGTTGAATTCCCTACAGACCTATGGTGTAGTTACCTATGATTTTTATGAGTTTATAAAACCATACATCAACTCTTCTCAATTAAAACATAGCAAAAAAAATTAATTAATATAGTCTTTACCAATATTCAAGCATACCCTTACATTAATATTAATAACAACAATCAAGGTTTATGCTTTATATTTTTATTACATCAACATATATGTAATAATGAGATAAAATATCACAAGGGATCATGGATTGAATAATTACAACCAAAACAAAACCAAAAATGATCTACAAACTAACCCAATAATTTATATTCATGATCTACAATGTACTTTCCAACATAACATAACTATTGTCTTAACTAAAATTCAATTCAAACATATAATCATTCTTATTCAAATTATTTAAAAATAAACCAAAAGATATGATAGAAATCCATACATTAAGTAATGAAATAAATTACATAATATCTATATTTACTATGTAATATTAAAAATACACCAAGTTTATAATTAATTCTTAAGAAATAATCAAGGCATGAGAACCAATAATATTCAAATAATGCTTACACAAATAAAATATAATGTTCTCTAGCATACCCAATATTTTGTCCAAACACAAATCTCAACTCATAATAATATTAATTTAAATTCATGAATTATCTCAAAGAACTTGATTTGTTTCAATTTAATCATTTATTAATGAACCTATTGATTCCCCTGTAATTTCATATATTGCTAAAGCAATACAAAATGATAATGTTGGGTCCTTATCACCAATTAAGTTCTCTAGATATTACCTAAAAAAACTTCTATGAAATCAATACTAATAATCAATTATGCATATTCACAAATAAGTAAATCATAAATATATGAAAAATATAAATAATTATTAGCATGAAGTGTAAACACTTCATCCATATGAATGCACATTTAAAAAGGTAACCCACAAGTGATAAATATAACTTACTTATAATGTATTACAATTTACATTCACATCCTAAAATTAGAAACTTAGTAACCATTCTCTATATTTACATTAAAACAAACATCAAGTACAATTTTATTAAAACCCATACTATTTCAAGTATTATTATTTGAGATTATTTAATGAGGATAATAAAAACTTTGTCAGCATTTACCTAATATTAATGAAACAAAGGTAAATAATTCATTTTGAATATTAATTATAATTACCATGTAATAAATAATTAAAAAATTCATAATGAATTACCCTATCAACCCAAAATTCATATCTTTATAATGTACGACTAACTAAATTTAGTAACATAACAACAAACATAAAACTCATGTATTAATATTTTCCTTAGTGTGAAATGCACATTTCATTATTAATCCATACTATTCATAGAATAAAAAATTCACTTAGATCCTTTTCAAAGTACATATAAAGATATTTAAAGTTACGAGGTTAAAATTATAATAACATCCTTACCATAACATCAATCAACACCTACAACAAGCTTTACCATTATTTATTCACCAACCTACATGAGGTAGAATGGTTTGAATGATACAAATAAAATAATGCATAACCTCATTGCAAAGTATCTAGGAAAATGTAATGATTCTCAAAATATTTATTCCACTATGAATCCAAAATAACACAACCAAGTCATTATACAAATTAGTTTAAGAAGATCACTCTCTAATATTACCATTCAAAAAATATGGCATTCCTATTATACAAAAAAAAAATACTATGAAAACCATAGTAATAAATATAAATATTCACATTTGAATGCAATATAAAGACTAGAGTAATAAAAAAAGTAATGAATATCAATAACCAATTCCACATGACATTATAAACCCTGATTTATGAGCTTAACAATTAAATCTTAGAAAAACCTTTATAATCAACTATTTTATTTTCTATTTAAGTCTAATTTATGAAATAATAAACTAAATAAATGTTTAAAACATGGCATGGATAAGATAAGGTAACTAAAATAGTATATGTATTGACCAATAAGCATTCACTCAGGTCTAAATCCTACTCAATATTCATTTCTAGACCATAATGAAATACCATAATAACAAATCCTTCATTTTACCCATGGGTTTTTTCATTGTTACATCAATGAATCTATATGATGAAAGAAGTGAAATAGTAATATAATAGGAACTATGTTCACACTATAAAATTACAATATTATCATATTGGAGGAACTCTACTTATGAATACCAAAACCATTATTTAAACTGTTATATAAAACCTTGCCAAATGGAATCCACATTTATATACAAGAATGTGCTACAAGCATTATGAAAAACCAATATTTTTTTCCAATGTTTAATTATAATGAGAGAGATAAAGAATTAAACCCATACTCATGTGCTATATAAACCCAAAAATCATTAGTTATCACTACCCACCCCAACCATCGGTTGGTGGTGGAATTAGTTACCTGTTAACACTCCAAGTTGCACCCTTAGGAAAAGATGGTTCAATTTTCTCCAATCTTGGGGTAACATGGGATTGGTCCAAATGTTTTGGGTGACCTACAAGAGGATAAAACCTATAGTTTATGGGGATATCTTCCCTATTACATAAACTTAATATCACTTTCAAATACCTAATAATGTTGGGGTGAAAAGAGGTAGAGTGAAAACATGAAAAAAAAACCTATTATAAAGATGGTGATGCACCAATATTTATCTATTCACTTTTTAATGCCTCTAAGTGTACCATAGGTTCTCTCAATGTTTAAAGAACACTTCTCATTTTAGAATCTTAAGAATTCAGAGAATGAGTTATATGTATTTTACAATTGTGATGCTTATGGTGAAATAGCAGCAAAGCAAGGTAGACTATTCCATAATATTTATATAATTTGGTGGTTGGGAACCACCTTAATCCAAGCCTTTATGAATTATGGTGAATCTTGATCAAAGTTATAAACTACACTAATCTACATGAGTATTTGATAATGAGATCTAAGCTATAGTGAGTTATTTTAAAAAGGGGTAAAAGGAAGGGTAAGCTAGAAAGGAAGTGAATGTGATTGATAATCTGTATCACAAACATCACGACAAAGTTTTAGTTGACTAAACATGCAGTAAAATCAATATGTAATTCAAAATATCTAATGCTCATTTTTTACTACAACCAAAAAAAATTTTGAGGATAAGTTGAAGATACAAGTAAGAACTATGTATGATTTAATGTTTTTTTACTACACCTAGATAGCCAATGCACATCTTTAATGTATAAAAAATTAAAGTGAAGCAACTTATTATCTTTTCAACTAATCTATCATAGGATAGATTAGCAACCCTATAAAAAGAATTCAATTTAGAATTTAAGAAACAATTCAAATTTGAGATCTAGATAAGCAATTGAGAGAAAAGATAGTAACCCTTAGCACAAACATATAGATTTTTTTTGCAAAATTCCCTAGTTGTATTAATTATTCCAAGTATATAATTTTTGCATAAAAATCTCTCTTACAAAATGGTAACCCTACCTATTTATAGAAAGTATAGACAATGTACCAGTCAATTTCAAGGTAAATATGTGTAAAATAAGGACGTCTATTCTTGTATGAAAATTATATCATACATATGACTATTCTACATTGGAATGACCTAAAACTTTATATGCTAACAAACTATCATATAGTTGTACAATAGAATATTCCATTTTACAAAATGTATGTAAAATTATAATACACAAAATATTCTATTGAGATGGTGGTGGGCCTCCTAGCTATGTTTATTGTAGGATGTTCTTATCCTTAGTATTTTGTTCACTTATTTTATCTAGATCTATTACAATCTTCATCAAACATCCATCTTCCTAGTCTACCAATTTGTTGAACTCTTTGTCATTTCTCAACATGGCCTCCTTGATGCTCTAGGCCTCTGTTATTCACTCTCCTAAATTTATGATAATATACATCATTATATAGTTCTCACTACTATATTGGCTCTAGATTTTACCCTTTATCTCTTGGATGGTGGCAATGGCTCTTTCCTTATCCTTGATGAACCCTATAATAGTGGGTTGTGAAGGTTCTGCCAACATAGTTCATGGGAGTTTCTTAATCCTGCTTATCAAAGTTTCATCCTCTCTTCCAAGATCACTAACATTGTTGTGTCATGTACTCAAATACTACACCTTATCAACAACAATGCCTAGGATTATACTCAAGTGTCCTAGATTAATAGTCTTGAAGTCTAGGATCTAACTCCTTACTTGCACATTGATGAACTCAGCAATCTATTATTCATAAGTCTGCCATTGGATGACCAAGGCTTTGGTTGTTTGAGATTTTTGCATTAAGGTACCCTATCTAATCTTAATTTCTTTTAAGACATCAAAAATTTCAAAAAATGATCCACTTAACATCTTAATTATTTCCTCAGGGACTAAGAGGATGGCCTAGGTCTCAAGGTTCTTCTTCTCCATCCTTAAGTTGATAATCTATTGCCTCAATCCCCTAATTTTTACCATTACTTGTGTTGATTGGCCTTCAACCAATTTCTCCACATCTTATTTATGGATGGGATGCTCTCCCAATGCTTGTCCTTCTACTAGAGTTAGGCTTATGAAAGGTTTCACCCTTTGAAAGGTAAACTCTTTTGTACCCACCATAGCTTTCCTTATACTAATCTTCTCTAGTTCTATGGTATCTAGATTGAAGTAGACTGTAGTGGTAGGCTCATATCACCACTAAATCCTTAAATTTTGTGGCTTATATACTTTCAACGTTGGTGTAACTAAATTATCCTAGAGCATCCATTCTCTTTCTACCAACCCCTTTTGCCTCCACTATTCTCCTTTCTTCTTTCTCTTTCATCATCTCCACAATCCATGGTTGGAGGTCCTCTTTAACATAAATGTTTATACTTTATGTTAATTCCATTTAATGGGTCATGGAAAGAATCTTTTACAAATTCTCATAAATGACCCAATTTGGAATGACTGGTCTGGATTGGGTGTACAAATGGTATTTTTGACCTTTTGGAAATCACAAAGATAAGTTCCAACTTAGTCTTCCTCTTCCTTTGAATGGTAATTGGGGTTAAGACCAACTCATGTTCCTTTCCCTTATTCTCTTCAGTCCCTTTTAGTTATCTAAGAGTCTCTGCAAGTTGCCCTACTTGGGTGTCAGGGTCTTCATCTATTTACCCCTTATCTAAGCCATAAGCTTCTTCAAGAGCTTGGAAAACCTCATAAATTGTCTCATATGGCTCAAGATCCACCATGTCTACATGTTCCACTAGAGGTGGTGGTTTTTGTGGAGGGACTAAATATGATGTTGCTTCACCTGGCCTCTCTTCCAGTTGATTCTTGTTAGGGTCCTATGTTTGAGGAAATTTTATTTGAGGAGGTCCATGAGGTGTTCTAGAGGTGAAAGGAAATAAATGGTATTAGATTGGATGAATTTTATAAATGTCCTTATTTGGATTCTACTCATGTGTTAATCTATTCTCTAGTTTGGTATTGAAAATTTTCAATCTTGTCAGTACCTCCTCAAAAATTCTTTCCTTAGAATAAATGAGGTCAAAAACCCCAAGATGATGATCATATACCTACTTGAGAATTTTATTATCTTGTAGATGATTCTTTACTACCCCTTTAGGATCCCACATTCTCAATTCATCCACTTGGGAGATGAAAACTTTTTGCTATCTAGACATGATATCCACTTGCTTCCAATATTATAACATGGTCTTTGGAGGATGCCTTTCTTATTTTCCTTGAATACTCCATCAATACTATTAAGGAGCTATAATGTGATTTCCTAGTTATCTAGCTTGCTTAGGACATATATAGGTAATCTAAAGGGTGACGACATGGTTCCCTCAGTCCTTATCACTATGTATTTTAGGTTATATCATACATCTCCCATTATTTCCACATACCTTTCGATCAGGGGGTGCATCCTATGCATGGGAGAGCTAGTGATAGCCTCAACCAAAGAGGGATAAATGCCATCACAAATGAACTACATGTGGTTTCTATATTTAAAAATGTGAAGCTTAGAGTAGTGATGAGAAATAATGGCTATACTACTAGAGGACAAATTTTTTATGTGAGGGAACTTGGTTGAGGTTATAAAGGCATCAAGAAGGTAAGACATCATGAATAATTGCTTGTTGGTATTCTTATTGATGGTATAATATTGATGGCATAGGTGGATACTTATCATATCCCCAATAGGAGGGGTGATTTGTTGTTCAATTAGGAAGTATACATAGGAAACTGAGGTGGGATTGACATAAGTAGTTGTGGTAGTGACAAAAATCCTATTTACCAAGGTCATGACAACCATAATCCCCTCTCTAAATTGGGAAATTAAAATTCTACCTTGGAAATCTTTTAAAACATAATTTCCTTGATTGATCCAAGGACTAAGGATAGTGTCTAGGTAATTCTTAGTGGTCCAATCCTTAGTTCTGCATAAATCCACATGGTATCATGGGAGCTTATAATAACCCTCAAAGGATATAGGGGTAATGTATTTAATTTTCCTAGATTTTCCATATTTTACAATCTAATCCTCTTCTATTCTACAATCAGCAAAAAACAGAGCAAGAACATTGATACAATGAAGTACCTCAATTTTAGTCATTGCATGGTGAAGTCCAACTAATTAAATAATGACCAAGTCCTTGTAATTGGTTTTGACTACCTTGATTATCTCATTTTTAGTGAGGCATTTCATCTCTTCTATGGTGAATAATATCTCAGACCAATTCTTGCATCCATTTTTTTATTCCATGGTGTCCAATTCTATGTCCTTAAAAACCCTACTCAAGTGGTCTATGGACAATTAAAGGTTTATTTCCCTCTCCATTTTTGTCTACCTGATACCATTACTTCTCAAACTTTAAAAAAAATGGTGAACACTTACTTTATAAAAATCTTTGGATTATCCTTCTCATAATCAGAATTGTTGTACAAGTTTGACTATGATTTGATCATTCACAATCTTCCTATTTTATGCCATTTTTTAGGTTCTCTGAGAGCTTTAATGGTGGAGGTGATTTGGACTTAGGTTCATTCATGCATTTGATCTAATTAAGACTTATGTATGTATACCTTTGCTTTTCCAAATGGATAAAATCTATGTTTTGTCATCTTTTGCTTATGTGGATCTTACGTCGCATCCATTTGGAATCATATCATGACATTTTTCATAATTGTTCAAAGGAAAAATGGAAATTAGACTTTGAATTATGCCATTTATTTTTCACCATTGGATTAAGTTCTAGAGACTCAGTGTGAACCATCGATCTAAATCTTGGGCATTTTATCTTTTTGGTCATTATAAGTATTACATCCCATAATTATGCCAACTATCATATTGTCATGCCATTGATCCAACATCTAGGATTTTTCCATGTGATGAGACCTCAAGTTTATTGGGTTTCATTCAAATATATCACACCATTAGATCAAATTGGTATGTCTGAGTGAGGGTCATTGGATCATGCAAGATGCACAAAGTTTAAGTTAGTCTTGAGGGTTTAATAAAGACTTAGGCTTAAACATATAACCCTAATTTTATCTAATATATTAATTTAAGACACCTTATAATACTCATAAAATTACCCCTTTTTCTAAGAAAAAAATATTGGATTAGATTAAGCTTGATGGCCTCACTACCATCCTAGATGTCCTTGCGATCATCAAATGATGTTAGTGAGAATGTCAAATTTTATTCTATGAAGCTCCTATAGTCAAATGTGAGAGTGCAATTTGTAATTTTCATGAGGCTTCCTAGGACCTATGGTTCAATTCACTTTTTTTGATAGATATGAGTGATGACCATTGGATCAAAATTTGAGGTGTTGCATGCAATTAGTTTTTTTAATAAGTGGGACCTTTACTGACATAGTTTGGTATAAGAGGTCACCACTAAGAATCTTTATGGAGATTTTACTTTTCAATACTCACCTCACACTACTAGATAAAATCCCATGATGAAGCAATGATCATTATATCTAGGTTCTCCTTGCATCATTGGATCAGATCCTGTGATGAAGTGACAATCATTGGATCCTACAAGATGCATGAGGTTTAAGTTAGGACCCAAACGTAATATAGACCTAGGATAAGTTTTAATTATAAGTCCCCATTCACATTTTAATATGAAGGGTTCCTATGATTAAGACTTAGATTAAACCTTAATTCAAAAGGGGGTCAGCTAGGAAATAAAAGGGGACCCCATAGAATGTATTTCATGAGGCGGTTAAGATTAGACAAGGATGTTTTAAATGGGAAAACACAAGGACTGAAGTTTAATTTCATGTTATGGTTTGGTCATGATAATAAACATGACCAATCCTTAATATAAAATTAGGATTAAGTCTTTATATTTTCAAAATTCTTGCTAAATAACTCTCACTAAAATTTGAGTTCAAATTTGAGGGTTTTAAATTTAGGGTTTTGTTAAAGAGGGGCCAAGGTTAAAATTTAGTAAATCAAATGCTAGTAGAAATATATTAGATCATTTTCTTATTAATAACTAATGTTTCATGAATCTTTCACTTCTCACAACATAGGGTAAAATTTTATAAGCATTAGGCATACTAAGGTTTAAATAAAATATACCTTTTCACCGAATGGATGATCTTCAAATTTTAATGAAACTCATGAGCATAGAAAAGCTGATAGTAACAAGTTACAAAAATATCAAGGGCCTAAATTTTCAAAATTAAGGGGTATATTGGCCCTAATAATGGTGACTAATAGATGGAACATAGCCAAATGTTAGAACCCAGGGATTCTGGCTTAGGTTAATAATGAGGTCCTTTATCCTACTTAATCCATGTCATCATTTGAGATCTATCCATGGTTGAAACAAAATTTTTACCTACAAGATTGAGCTTAAACTAATATTATATAGTCATTTTATGTGTGTTCTTTGAGTCCACTTACTATTTTCCATGGGATTCAGGGAATAACTTCTAGGTTTCATGTCTTTAATCACTTACACTAGCTAGCAACTTATTTAGGTATTCTTGGGGGTGTTGTTATTTCAATTTAGGGAGGCTTAGGCATTGATATGCTACCATAAATGCATCCATATCCCTAATAAAAATTCCTTTGGCTCCATTTTAGGCCTCACTCCACTACCAACTAGGTATTCATAGCCCTGATGGAGATTACCTAAATCACCTATGCTTGAAAAGCTTCATATTTTGTATTGAATTCTTATTTTTTGTATCATTTGACATATATTTAGTGCTTCTAGGTAGGTTGGGAACCAAGGTAGCCAAGTTTAATTATGGTAGTCAAGTTCTTGATTTCATGAAATCACCTATGGTTATAACCATTATCTTAGGCAAGGATGTCTTGTTAAGTACAAACATGATTTTATCCTAAATGACTAAACTCAATTATAGAAGTGCAACTCTTCTTAAAGCCATATTTAGGTCTAAGTAATGTTTGGGTCTAAGTAGAATAATGGATCTCTTCATTAATCCTTACCAATTTTCTAATGTTTTATCACCAAGCTCATATTTTAATTTTGTGGTCATCATATGCATGGGGTTTATACCCTATCATCAAATTTTGCTAATTCCAAGGAGACACGATATTTTGAGCACCAGACTATCTATAAGGACTTATTGGAGCTAAGGAATAAGGCATAAGCAAATAATAAAATTTAAAAAAATTAAATAAATATGTATAGACAAAACAAGAAGAAGGAAAGGAAGGATAGTAAAAAACAAACATACTTGTAAAAATAGAACTAAAAGAAAGAAACTAACTAGCCTACCTACTCTAACCTTAACTAGTCTTATAGATTTTATTCCATGAGGACCCTAGGGGGAGTAGTAGAAAAATAGTGTTTGAAATACTACCCATTGGTGGGTAAGGTAAATTCTTCTCCCTGAAGGTATTTTAGCTTGAAAGTATTATTGCTAAGTGTGTCAGCAATTTGATATGGACCAATCCATAGAGGTGTGAATTTTCCATGTTTGCCTTTAGGTTTAGATGCCTTGTCCCAAAGGAGGACTAGGTATCCTTATCTAAATACCTTCACTTTTGACCTTTTATCAAAGTACCTTATGATTTTGGTTTGATTCTTACTGAATTTATCAAAGGCTTCTTCCCTTGCATCCTCCATCTAAATGATATCTAGCAACCTAGATTTTGCAAGCTCTTGACTTTCCTCCATGTATTCTTTTATAAATATTAATATGGACAACTTGAGGGTGATAGGAAATATAGGTTATTGGCCATACACCAATAATAATTGTGATGCATTTTAGTCTTGGTTGATTTTGATCCTATCCACCCATAGATCATATTTGAGGAGCATGTGCCAGGACCTAGGTTTATCTTTAACTAATTTTTTGATTACCTTGATTAGGTTCTTGTTGGTAGATTCATAGAGACCATTTACTTAGGGGTAATGGGTGGAAGTAAACTTTAGAGAAATTTCATTGTCATAATCCCATTTAGTCATTTTTATGGACACAAGTGTAGATCCATTATCACATACCAAGGAGATTGGGGTTCCAAATCTGGTACAAATGTTTTTCTATAAGAAGTTGGTCACTTCTTTTGTCCTATAATTTTTTGTGGCTACAGCTTTAGTCCACCTTATGCAATAATCTGTAGTAGTTAGGACATTTTTTTGGCCTTTAGAATAATTGGGGTTAATCACTCCTATGAAATATAACCCCCATTGTGTAAAGAGTTTGTCAACCATCACTAGCTATAGAGGCATGGCTGCCTTTGGTTCTTTGGTGTTAAAGATTTAACAAGAATGACATTCTCTTACATGCTTGTGAGCATCCATAAAAAATAATGGCCAATAGTAACCAAATCTAACAATTTTGTGGGATATTTTTCCTCTTGATAGATGTCCACTACCCAAATTTTCATGGAAATTACTCATGATTTGGGAATCTTCCTCCTTGGACACACATCTCAGAAAGATTTTTTTCAAAGTTTTTTTCTATAAAATATTTTATCTTTGATCTAATAGTGAGAATATTTGAGTCTTAGGTATCTCTTTTGTTCCCTCATAAGGCCTTATAGATAAGCACCATTAATAATTGAGTGAATTAAGGAATCATACCATTCATTGGGCTAGAAGTACTATTGCTCAACTTATAGGATATGTAGCTTGGGATTGGTGTTGGTAATTATTTGAGCTAGGCCTTAACACCTTACCATTTTGGCTATTTTCATCTCTATATCATACTCTTATAAAATAGACATCCATTTACATTCACCTAAGTAATTCTGACTAAGCATGAATTTTATAGTAAGGTCTAGCAAGATAGCATGTACTCTATTTCTTAGAATGTAATGTCTAAATTTTTTTACTACTTTTACTAGTGCATATGTATGTTTATCAATCAAGGAGTAGTTAAATTCTATATTTTTAAAATTGGTACTCATAAAGGATATTGGATGATCATTCTCATCAACTTTCTAAATTAGGACTATAGCCATTATGTGATCTGAAGGAAATGAATATAAGTAGAAGTCATTCAAAAAGTCTATACTTATCAACACTAGGGCTTGGCCAATTGATTTTTTGATACCGTTGAATGCTTTCTTAGACTCCTCATTCCAAGCTTATTTGGAATCTTTCTTGAGCATGTCATTAAGTGGTTTAACAATCTTATAAAACCCTAAAGTGAATTTTCTCATGAAGTTTATTGCTTAAAAATGACTTCAACTCTTTCCTAATATTTGGAAGCTCTAATTTATAAATGTCTTCCACTCTTTTAGGATCTATAAATATCCCATCCTAAATGATGACATGACCTAGCAACTTCCCTTTAGTAATTCAAAAGATGTTTTTCTTGGGGTTAATAGAAATACCATACCTTTTACACCTCTTAAATACTTGTTAAAGGTATGTTAAATGAGCCTCCCTATTTTTGAAGAAAATTTTTAGGTCATCCATGTAGATTATGATGCATTTACAAACTAGCCCTTAAAAATTATGGTCCATGCCCATTTGAAAATCATCCCCTACATTAATTATTCTAAAGCATATCCTTTTGTAAGCAAAATTTTCCCACTTAGTAGTAAAGTTTGTCTTCATTATGTCTTGTTTGTCAACTAAAGCTTGGTTATACCCTAAAAAACCATCAAGGAAGGACATAATAGCTGATCCTAAAATAACTTGTATCACCTAGTCTAGAGAGGGTAAGGGATAATTGTCCTTTTCAAATGCTTTTTTTAGATTCTTGAAGTCAATGTAAAATTTGATTTCACCATTTTTTTTATTGGAACCAAGTTGACAACCCAAGTGGAGTGCCTAATGAGAAACACAATCCTTTCATCTAACAGTTTTTTAACTTCTTTATATATCATGGGTTTTAAGATAGGGTTAATAGGCCTCTATTTATATTTGAAGTTTTTAAAATTTTCCTTAAGGGGTATAGTCTGGGTGATAACCCTAGGATCAAAGATTTTCAAATCATCATAATATTAGGTTATTATGACTTTATACTTGGTGAGAAACTCTCTAGATTTTGTGTTCTCCATTTTCATGCAAGTCTTACCCACATTAACTTGATGGGGTTGATTCATGGGGCCAAAGTTCATTGCATTGTAATATTTCTCACTCACTTTGTGAACCTTAGGGGTTTTATTAATCTTATCTTGATCAAAAACCTTTCTAATGAAATTATTCCCTTGGGTATCTTGTTATCATTTAGTTAAATAATTTGCCATTGAATTCTCTCTTAGGGGTATTTCCATTAGTTTCATCAATAATATGAGCTTAAAAAACTCTTGAGTTAGTCAAGAATTCTAAGATCTATTGTTCATCATTGAAGACTTGGAAGTGGCTCACATTATTTGGGATTGAGGGGTAGGGTATTAATTCAATACTAAGGTAAGGGGAACCCTGGTCAGGAATGAGGTTAGTTTTATTAGAAGCTAATTCATCAGCAACTTTATTTTCTTTTCTAGGATAGAGAGGATATTGAATGCATCAAAGGCTTCTATTAGATCCCAAAATCTAAATTTATACCTCTAGAGGTAGGAAATCTTTCATTAGTAATTGTTCATCACTTAGTTAAGTACAAGGTTAGTGTATCCATAAACAAGTAGCTCCTTGACCTTTTTTTATAGAAAATTACAACCCTAAGATAAGAGACTCATATTCAATCAGGTTATTAATGCATGGGAATTTAAATCTATGAAATGCATGATATTGTTTATCAATAGGGTCTATCAAGACAATACCAATCCTAGATCTAGACTTGCATTTAGCACCATCAACATAAAGTTTCCATAAACTAGGTAAAACTTGAGTGTTTTGGGAACCAACCACTTTTGTAGTATCTAAGGTGAAGACCCCTAAATTAGAATTAAGTAAATTAACCCTTTCATTGAAAACATTATACTTAGTAATCATATGTTTCATCCTTGGTTCTCTTTCCACTCTTATTTGGTTTGGAATGCCTTTCCAAGGAAGCCATAAATGTGAAAAATCAATTGACATATATCCATTTAAGGCCTTGGTCCACTCTCTACTTCTAAGTAGTCCATATGCATTGGGAATGTCTTGTACTTGAATGTGAATAAATTGTTGCACTCTGGGTTTATTAGGTAACTACATGTATACATTTAATAATTCTCTAATGAATTTGAATCTTGATTTGCCCAATTGTGTAATTGACCTATCAAACTTGATTGGGTTTAGTCCAACCTATTCAAATATTCCTACAAACATGATATTGGTTGATGCCCCAAAATCTAGAAGACAATTGTGGATATTCTTACCAAATATCTTGACAATGAGTATAAATGGTGGAGATTCTACCTTGTCCATTTACATGATCACATTTACACTTTCAACCCTGGGTGGCTTCCAAGGTTTATTAGATAATTATTCTAATAGTAAATTTCTCTGCTTTGTAATTTGAGTAAATTCATGCAAAGTGATGTTGGCCTTAATTTTATTCATGTATTCAATAATGTTATAGCCAGTCTTACTTGGGGAATCAACACTAGGATTGGAATAACTCCCTTTTGGTGGCTCAAGGTTATTCCTTGAAGTGGTATCTGGAGGGGTCCCATAATTGTTTGGAGGAGTTGAAGTGGTTAGTGATTTTTTCTGCTCCCTATTCCTCAAAGGGTAGGTCTTAAGAAATTACTAAAATGCTTTAATCTCTTTAGGAATATTTTTTGGCTCATTATCTTCCTAAAAAGGGAACTGAAATGTCTCAACCATATGAACTTGGTCTAATGACTTGGACCTAAAATCATTTGTAGCATTATCCTTGTTAGGGATTACTTTAAATGTGTCCATCTCTTCTTGAAAAGCTTCAAAGGATTTGAAAAATTAAATGCAATTGATCTCACCATGCTTAGCAATATCATGCACTCTACAATAGTCAGGTAGACCAATGTTAGTGAGATTTATGTCTATGGTCTTGTTACTAGAAGAGGGTTCATTAGCCTTGTTACTATTGTAGAAGATATCATTCTATAATTTATTTCCTAGTCTATTGAACTTTTGGAAAGTAAAGTTCCTTCCAAAAATCTCACTAGTATTACCAAATTATTTTTGTAAATAAAGAAAATTAGTGCTAAGTTTTTAAACCATCTTTAATTTAGACTCATTCTCTCTCTTAGGGGTCCAAGAATTGTGGACCTGATTATTACTTGTATCAAAAGTTGGTTTTAAGGCCTTTTGATCATTAGAAGAAGATCCATTACTAGCTTGGTGACTTAGAAATCCCAAATTTTGATTAGAAGTAACATAACTAGTAGGCAATATGCTCAGAGTTAGGATTTGATTAAGAGCTAGGGTGTTTTGGTTATTGCTAGGAAAAAGGTTTAGAGTAGGGATATATGGGTTGACATTAGGAATAGAGTAATCCATTTGACCTTGTGGTTCCATTTCATCACTAATAACTATTTCTTTAGAATAAGCTTAGGCTAATGAATATATAACTAGAATATATCTCTTTAGGAACATATAAGACATGGGATCTATTGCATCCTTGTATTTTTCCAAGGCTAGGGCATCATTAGGCTTGTAAGGTTCCATGGTCCTACTAATGTTTGGAGTCTAGAATTGAAAGACCTTATAGGATCATTTTCATCTCTCTTGATGGTTTTGAATTGATGATAAATGACACAAGGACTAATAATTTTAACAAACTTGTCAATGAAAAAAATGTTGAAATAATTTTAGGAGGTAATGAAATCATCAAGAAAATTAAGGAACCATTCATACACTGCACATTTGAAATTAAAATGGAAATAACATACATGCTACATCCTCATGTATGACATTTAATAATCTTAAAGAAGATTTAAAAGACTTAACAGTTCCTCTACAGATACAACACTAGTTGGACTTAAAATGGGTAGATATTTCTCAAGGTTATATGGTAAATCATGGACTACACCTTATACATTAATGGGAGATCTTTATAACTAGTCCATACTTAGATGTGGTCTGAATGTAAGGGTACCTTGAATAGGAAAAGTGGGTAAAGACTTGGAAATTATTTATCTACCTCTATCATGTCTTGTTATTCAATGACTTTATAGCTCAAGTAAAGGCTCTCCTGTCTATGAGGATGATCTAGTATGAATTATAGGTAGTTACATCTTGAAGATGAGAAACCCTATTTGAGTATGGTGTATCAAGTTAATATTTACAAAGATCAAGGACCAAACATGCACACTAAGCTAATTTTGTAAATATTTACATAAATAATGATAAAGGACATCAAATTCCAACTAAGATGGCCTAAAAATGTATCTTATTATGCAAATAGACTTGGTCTTTAAAAATTTGAGCCCAAAATGAATCAAAATTAGTATGAGATCACTTGATATTTGAACAAAATAAGTTATAATCTCAAATATTACAGATCCTTCAAATTTAAACCTATGTTTACCATAATTGATAATCATCCATCAAAGAACTATGATATTTCCCTTAAGAAAGTGCAAAGATATGTTGTAAACCCCACAAGATCAATGAAATTCAAACCTTAGAGTAAAGATCCATTCAAAGGTGCAAAGATAACATCAACCTTTGATTGACCAACACTAGAATAAGCCCTCCTTCTAGTGCCAACAGAGCTACTCCTATCGATGCCTCTAAGTATACCATAAGTGATCTCAGTGTTTAAATAACACTTATCATTTTAAAATCCTAAAAAATTAGAGCATGAGTTTTAGGTATTTGGTAATTGTGATGCCTATGATGAAATAGTATCAAAGCAAGGTAGACTGCTCCATAATATTTATATGATTTGGTGGTTGGGAGCCACCTTGATCTAAACCTTTATGAATTCTAGTTAATTTCAATCAAAGTTATAAACTACACTAATCTATGTGAGCATTTGACAATGAGATCTAAGCTATAGTGAGTTATTTTTAAAAGGGGTAAAAGGAAGGATAAGGTAAAAAGGAAGAGAATTTGATTGTAATCTTTATCTCAAACATTATGATAAAGTTTTAGATGACTAAACATGCATTAAAATTAGTATGTAATGCAAAATAGCTAATGCTCAATTTTCACTACAACTAAAGAAAAAAAATTAGGATAAATTGAAGATACAAGTAAGAACTAAGTATGCTTTAATGTTTTTATACTACACATAAATATCAAATACACATATTTAATGCAAAATGAATTAAAGTGAATCAACTTAGGATATTTTCAACTAATCTATCATAACATAGATTAGCAACTCTATAATAAGAATGCAATTAAAAATTTAGGAAACCATTCAAATTTGAGATCTAGACAAGCAATTGAGAGAAAATATAGTAACCCTTAACATAACCATATAGACAAACTTTGCATAATTATTTATTTGTATTAATTGTTCTAAGTATACAATTTTTTCTCAAAAATCTCTCTCTTTCAAAATGGCAACCCCACCTATTTATAAAAATCATAGGTGGTTTACTGATTAGTTTCAAGGCACATATGTGTACAATAAGGACAACTATAACTTGTATGAAAATTCTATCATACATATGACTCTTCTATGTTGGACTAACCTAAAACTCTATATGCTACCAAACTATCATATAATTTTACAATATAATATTCCATTTTACAAAATGTATGTCAAATTATAATACATATATTCTTCTATTGAGCTAGTGGTTGACCTTTTATCTATATTTTTTGTAGGATGTTCTTAGCCTTATTATGTTATTCACTGATTAGCTCTATATCTACTGTAGGCTTCATTAAACATCCATCTTCTTGGTCTATTAGTTTGTTAAACTATTTTTCATTTCTCAACATGGCCTCCTTGATTCTCTAGGCCTTTCTTATTTACTCTCTTAAATTAATGATAATATCCATGATTATATGGTTCTCACTACAATATTGGCCCTATATTTTCCCCTTTATCTCTTGAAAAGTGGTAGTGGCTCTTTTCTTAAACTCCTCATCATCAAAAAACCCTATAATAGTGGGTTGTGAAGGCTCTATCAACATAGTTCCCAAGAGTTTCTCAATCCTACTTATCAAAGTTTCATCCTCTCTTCCAAGCTCACTTACATTGTTCTTCCATGTGCTCAAATCCTACAACTTGTCAACAAAAATGCCTAGAATTATACTCAAGTGTCCCAGAATAATAGTCCTAAATTTTGGCATCAGTCTCCTTACTTACACATTGATGAGCTCAACAATATGTTCTTCAGAAGACTACCATTGGATGACCAAGGCTTTGGTTGTTTGAGATTGTTGAATTAAGTAAATTTTTCTAAGTTTCATAGCCTTCAAAGCCTCAAACATGTCAAAAAATGATCAACTTAACATCTTAATTATTTCCTCAAGGATCGGGAGGATGGTTTGGGTCTCGAGGTTTTGCTTCTCCACCTTCAAGTTGGAAATTTGTTATTTCAATCCCCTAATTCTTGTCATCTCCTATGATAGCTGGGCTCCAACCAAGCTCTCCACATCCTCTTGATGGATGGGATGCTCTCCCAATGCTTTTTTCTACTAAAGTTAGATTTGTGAAAGGTTTAACCCTTTGAAAGGTTAACTCTTCTATACCCACCACAAATTTCCTTATGGTGGTCTTCTCTAGCCTTGTGGTATCTAGATTGAAGTAGATTATAGTGGTAGGTTTAATCAACTGGGTAGCTTCTATAATTTCAACTTTGGTGCTGCTAGATTCTTATGGAGCATCCATTATCTTTCCATTAGCCCTTTTTGCCTCCACTATTATACTTTCTTCTTTCTCTTTCATCATCTCAACAATTCATTATTGGAGGTCCTCTTGCACATCAACATTGATACTTTATGTTAATTCTCATGAATGGACCATGGTAGGAATTTTGTTCAACTTCCCCTAAAGGAACCAATCTATAATTACTAGCCCATGAATGGGGAACTCATCACTAAATACGTTTATCTCCTAGGATGGGTGTACAAATGGGAGTTTTAGCCTTTTGTAACTGGTAGGGACAAGTTCCAACTCATTCTTCCTCTTCCTTTTAATGGTAATTATGGATAGGTCCAACTCATGTTCATTTCCCTTATCCTCTTCAATCCCTACCAATTATCTAGGAGTCTCTATAATTTGCCCTGATTCGGTGCCAGGGTCTTCATCTATTTCCTCCTTATCTGAGCCATAATCTTCCTCAAGATCTTGAAAAAACTCTTCAACTATCTCATATGGCTCAAGATCCACCATGTCCACATGTTCCATATGAGGTGGTGGTTCTTGTGGAGGGCCAAATGATGATGCTACTTCACCTGGCCTCTCTTTTAGCTAATTCTAGCCAAGGTCCTATGTTTGAGGTAGTTCTATTTGAGGGGGTCGCTAGGGTGTTCCAGAGGTGGAAGGTAGTGAATGGTACTAGAGTGGATACATTTTTCAAATGTCCTCAGTTAGATTCTACTCATGTTAATTTATGCTCTAGTTTGGCATTTCACTCTTTCGATTTTGCTAGTACCTCCTCTAAATTACTTGCCTTGGTATAAATGTGGTCAAATACCCTAGGCTAATGATCATATACTTACTTGAGTATTTTATTTTCCTGTAGATTATTATTCACTACCCCTTTAGGATCCCACATTCTCAACTCATCCACTTGGAAGATGAAAAATTTTCTCTATCCAGACATGACATCCACTTGATTCTAATCTTGTAACATGGTATTTCTAATTATGAGAGGAAATGGGTGGAGGAGGCATTTCTTCTTTTCCTTGCATACTTCATCAATCACATTAAGGAGATAGAATGTGATCTCATACTTAGCCAAGTTTCATTAGACATATATAGGTAATCTAAAGGGTGAGGACATGGTTCCCTTAATCCTTATCATTATGTAGTTTGGGTAATACCATACATCTCCCACCATTTCAACACCTTTTGATCAGGGGGTGCATCCTAGGCATGGGAGAGCCAGTGATATCCTCAGCCAAAGAGGGGTGAATTCCATCACAAATGAAATACATTTGGTTTATATATTTGAAAATGTGAATCTTGGAGTAGTGATGAGGAACAATTATTCTACTTTTGGGAGACCAATGTTTTATGTGAGAGAACTGGGTTGAGGTCATCAAGACATCAAGCAGGTAATACATCATGAATAATTAATTATTAGTCTTATTCTTGATGGCTGAAAATTAATAGCATATGTGGATACTTATCATATCCCCAATGGGAGGGGTGATTTATTTTTTAATTAAGAAGTATACATAGGAAACCTAGGTGGGATTGACATAAGTAGTGGTAGCCCTAGAAATCCTATTTAGCAAGGTCATGACAACCCTAATCCCATTTCTAAATTGGAAAATTAGAGTTATAGTTTAGAAATCTCTAAAAACGTAATTTCCCTAATTTATCTAAGGTCTAAGGATGGTGTGTAGGTCATTTTTAGTGGTCCAATACTTGATTGTGGGAAAATACACATGGGACTGTGGGAGCTTATAGTAACCCTCAAAGGTTAAAAGGGAAATGTATGAAATTTTCCTAGATGTTCCATATTTTATAATACAATCCTCATCTATTCTACAATAAAGAAAAAGTGGAGAAAACATGTTAATACAAAGTACCTCAAGTTTAGCCACTGCATGGTGAAGGCTAGCCAATTACATAGTGACTAAGTCCTTTTACTTGGTGTTGACTACCTTTATTCTCCTCTCATTTTGAGTGAGGGGTTACATCTCTTCTATGGTAAATAATATCTCAGACCAATTCTTTTATCCGTTGTTTAATTCCATGGTGTTTAATTCTATGTCTTTAAAAACCCTACCCAGGTGGTGCATGGATAAGTAAAGGTATGTTTTATCCCTCCATTGTTGTCTTCCTATTACCATTACTTATCAAAATTTCTAAAAAATGGTGAACACCTAAATTTCAAAAGCCTCTGGATTATACTTCTCATAGTTATAATTACTATGCAAGTTTGAAAGTGCTTCAACCATTCACAATCTTCTTATTTTATGTAGGTTTTTAGTTTCTCTGAGAGATTTAATGGTAGAGGTGATCTAGTCTTGGATTTGTTCATGTCTTTGATCTAATTTAGACTTATGTATTTATAACTTTCCTTTTCTAGATGGAAAAAATATAATTTTTGTCATCTTTTTCTTATTTGTATCCTACGTGGCATCCATTTGGAATCATTTCACAACATTTTTCATGATTGTTTGAAGGAAAACTAGGCATTAGCCTTTGATTTTTTCCCTTTTTTTTGCACCATTTGATCAAGATCCCGAGACTCAACATGAACCGTCAATATAAATCTTAGACCATTTATATTATTGGTCACTATAAGCATTAAGTCTTGTAATTATTATAATTGACATATTATCATACCATTGATCTCCAACCTCTAATATTTTTCCATGTGCCAAGCCCTCAGGCTTCCTATGTTCTATTTGAAGATATTGCACTATTATCAAATTAGTATGATTGAGCGAGGGTATTTGGATCCTACAAGATGTAAAATGATTAAGTCAACCTTGAGGGTCTAATAAAGACTTAGGCTTAATTGTATAACCCTATGTTTATCCAAAATATTTATGTAAAACCCCTTATAATAATCAAAACATGCCCCCTTTATCTTGTAAAAAATATTAGACTAGATTAAGTTTGATGGTATCAATACCATCCCATATATCCTCATGGTCATAAAATGATGTTAGCAAGAGTATAAAATTTAGTCCATGAAGTTCTTTTAGTCTAGTGCAAAAGTGTATGTGCTATCTTCACAAGGTTTCCTAGGACTTGGGGTTCAATGTGCTTCATTGGATCAAGAGGAGTGATGATTGTTGAATCAAAATCTAAGTCATCACACTTAATTGGATATTTTTAATAAGTAAGACATTTATTGATGTATTTTGGTTTAAGAGGTCACCACTTGTCATCTTTATGGAGCTTTGACCTTTCAATCCTCACCTTTCACCATTGGATCAAATCCTGTGATGAAGTGACGATCATTAAATCAAGGTTCTCCTCATATCGTTGGATCAGATCCTATGATGAAACAATGATCATTGAAGCCTATAAGATGCATGAGGTTTTAGTTAGTAACCAAATTTAATAAAGACCTAGGTTAAGTTTTAATTATAAGGCCTCATTCACATTTAAATACAAAAGGGTCTTATGATTAAGACATAGATTATACCTTAATTCAAAAAGGGGTCAGATAAGAAATAAAAGAGGATGGAACATATCCTATTTTATGAGGTGGTTAAGATTAAAAAATGATGTTGTAAAGGGAAAAACATAAGGACTAAAATTTAATTTCATGTTAAGGTTTGGTCGTGCTAATAAACATGACTAATCCTTAATATAAAATTAGGATTAAGTCTTTGTATTTTCAAAATTCTTACCAAATAAATCCCTCAAAAATTTGAATTCAAAATTTAGGGTTTAAAATTTAGGGTTTTTCTAAAGAGGGGCCAAGGTTAAAACTTAGTAAACCAAATTCTAGTATAACTCCAGTGGATCCTTTGCCTAGCAAAAACTAGTGTTTCATGAATCTTGCACTTCTCACAACAAGGGTAAAATGTTAGAAAAATTAGGCATACTAAGGCTTAAATATAATATACCATTTCACCAAATGTATGATCTTAAAATTATAATAAAACTTAGGATCATATAAAAATTTATAGTAACAAGGTTCCAAACATCTAAAGGGCCCCAATTTTCAAAGTTAGGCGGTATGTTGGCCCCAACACCACTCTTAACTAATCTTTAATCACAATTTATAAATCAAGTAAAGAACTATGAATAAAAAAAGATTGCTAATGTGTTCCTAAATATAATTTTTTCATGTGACTTCTATGTTAAATGTTTGAAATCTAAAGTTAATGAAAGAGAGGTCTACTTGAGACACTATCAACTAGCCTACTCTTCAACACAACTAACAATACTCTAGCACATCACATGACCTGTATAAGATGGAAATATAATATCTAGGTGAAGGAGAGGACCTATAAAGGAGAATAAACATCACACTTTCTATAAATCAATAAACCATAACATAGCAATACTAGTAAATAAGTCTATAATTAGTCTTTTCTTTATTGATTCTCAAGGTTCTCAAGATACAGTTTGATAGAGTTTCATTACACCCAACTGAGGGATAGTTACAATGGACTTAAGGCCTCAATATATAGAACCATAAGAAAGAGATAGAAGATAATTTTGGAATATAAGTGGCATGAAGAGGTCATAATGGGCATAACCCACTCACATAGTAGTTACAATAACTATCATGACTCCCTTCATATGTTGCTTCCATGGTTAGTGGTCTTCAATGAAAGGTGTGGCATGGTTGACACTAATTTAAAATTGGTTAACCTTTTATAAATTATGTACACACCCAAATATGGTTAATGATTCTTCTTTTGGTATTTATAAGGTGTAAATGTGGTCCAAACTAGCCTTCATGGGTCATTGATAAGTCTACTTCTCTTTGTGCATTCATATATGACTTGGAAAATTAACCTATCTTCCATTATGGACATGAAGTGTGTTTAATCATCCTTATTCATAGGTTACATGATGTAATGACCCTCAATTTACTCCTCCAACAATCTTATACACCAATATACATCTCTTCTTTTTGACCAAGTAGGCCATACTTAGGCAATTAGGCCTAGTGGCTTATTATTAGGTTATTGGGGACCATGAAAACATGCATAAGACCTTAGAATAGGTGTGTTTAATGTCTGAATTAACATAGTATACCATGACATATTCCTTCAATACAATATACATTTTCAACTCTACTCCATTTAGGTGAATAGGTCTCGTTGTATTAGCTTTTATGGACTGGCCCTTTGGTTCAGAATAGTAGGAATGCATTCAAAGATATATGTGAGTAGGTTATGGATTGGAAAGATGGAAAAAATATCACACTACCTTTTCCAATGGTCTACAAACCTAAAAAATCTTTGTACCCTATTCTCTACTCAAATCCTTATAAAAGTACTATTTATAACAAGTCTATACAATAGTCCATACAATCTAATACCATGGATGAGATTCCCGTGTAGTTTGATAGGTGATTAAAGTTTATATAGGGTTAATTCAAGGCATTTGGATGCACTTTCTTCTTTTTTTCTCCATCGAGTCTCTAAGACTGGTTCTGGTAGGTTTATAAATGTCTAACTTCTTAATGATTATTCATATCCCTAATTGCTTTAACTAATAAAAAGTTTCCAATAAAATGGAGTATAAAACCCCCATAAGCCTTCCATATATGATGATCTCACCATCCATCTACTTCATACAGATGTGACATGTATAAAATTACTCTTAGGGTTAAAACTTTGTAGTCTAAGGGGGTCAATGGAGAGAAAGAGGTTGCAACAGGGTAGAATTGGTTGGTTATAATATCTCAAATCCTCCTAGGGGTATGTTCCAACCTATTTAACATGTTTCCATAAATTTTTTTCCTTCCCTAATCCTCCAAGCATCTACAGACCTCCTATTTCTCTGCCTAGGGTTTATGAAACATTGGACCAGTTTGACCTAGGAGTTTGTAAATGTATTTTCTTTGATCCTTTATAAGCTTAAACTTCCATGATTGTATAATGATACTATTATCCTCCATACCATAGTTTTTTAAAACTTTAAAACTTCATAAATCATGCATCCATATATATTTTTCATTTGTAGGCTTGTTTAGGCTTATTTAGGCCTAATAAGTCTATTTAAGCCATTAGGCTCTCATTGACTCAAAAGAACAAATACTTATAATTAAATTGTGAATATATATAAAATAAGTGAGAGTCACTAATTTATTATTCATAATTATATTCCTTACATGGTTCAACACTCACCTTAAATATCCCTCTTATGCCCCTAACTACCTAAAACTACTCTATAAGCTTAGTATGCTTCACTAGTGTGTTAAGTATCTCTAACATCTCAAGGTATCAAACCGTCATAAGAGGGAATTTGGGTATTTATGGAATAGTTAAAATATTCTATTTTCACTTTGAAACTTACATTTATGTAGGGTTTGGACTTGATTTAGCCTTTCTTGAGCATTGTGTCCATAAATATTCTAAGTCCTACCTAGGCCATGAGTATGAACTCCTCTTTTTATTAGCATTTGAGGATGTTATGAATATATTCTCAAGAGGAATATAAATATTAAATTGTACATAGACCTTTTGAGTCATCTCCAATATCACTATAACCTTAAGCATGCAAAGTATGCTTAGACCATAGTCACAACCCTTCACACTAGTTTTATGCCTAATAAGCCTAATTAGGCCATGTGTGTGTTGACTTTATGATAGCTATATTTCATAGTTATATAAAATTGTAAATTTATACTTGTGTCCTTACCTATATAAGATAATTTTAATATTTTCCAAGGTCTCAATTAACTTCCTTATAGGCTTCTAATTTGAGACCACAGTGCATACTGCCTTTGCATTTTTGGAGATAGGGTTAAGGGATCTTTATTAACCTTATAGATTCATATTAGACACATGTGTATCTATTGAGGTATATTTAATAATGGAAACATATTAATTAGGTTCTATTCACTTGGGTTTAACTCTTAGTATCTACCTAGTACACTTCACACCCAATCACCTTATCTTCTCATACGGACCTGTAGGAGGTAACTTGAGTTCTTTGACTATGTATAATAGGTGACTCTCCTTTTTTTGAATTTTTATGACATTAAATGGAGTATATTTTATTATTATTTCCTGATCAACAATGTTTTCCTCCTTTATACACAATCTTCTCTAAGTCTCTTAGTTCATCAAAAATGTCCTTGATCAACTATCGAATCCTCACTTTACTTATAGTCCACTGAATATTTTAAGCCTATTTATATTATGTTAATACTTGAATAATAATTTATAATTTTTCATATTACTTCCTCTAAGTGGGATGAGGATTTTTAGAGGTTTATTGTCTCCAAACTGGTCTTGTCTCTCTAAAACCCAAACTTGCCTATTGGACTACCTTGAGCCTTACTAAGTTGCCTATGTATGGTCTAGTGTAGGTTACCTTCTTAGAGTGCCCTTGATGTTAATTTTATTGAATAAATTTATATAATTTTTAATGGATATTAATTTTAAGAAAGATTAAATCCATATTAATATTCTTTGAAAATCATAACTCTCAAGGCACTGAAACTCTCTTTGAGACCCAATAAGGTAGTTAAGTCTCTTAAGAACATTTGTCCAACTGTTGTGATGCCTCTTCTAAATTACTAACACATTAATTATTAAAAAAAAAATAATAGGGTATACATATCATGTTTCTCCCTCCAAAATATTTTTTGAATCCAAAGAATCTAAACCAATATATTAACTCATTTCCCTAGTTTTTAAGAGAACTATATCTCCTTAGTGTGTAGGTACAAGCATGTATGAGCCTAATGATTCTTTTAATTCAATATTATTAAGATTAAGGCTTTATTATTATATTTTCTAAGAGTCAACATAGATAAACACATTGATCTTCATCTAACTACTCATTGAGGTCCCCTCAAAATAATTCAATTTTCCATTTAAACCTACATAATCTAATTCAGCCTAGACAATGCTTAGAGTGCAAAGTAGTCTTAGACCACAATTGAGACCTAAAAGTGCTCACTCATGTAAATTAGGATGAAAATGATTATTATGTATTTTATATGTCTCTGAGGTTTATCCATTCTATGTTTTTGGAATCTCAATACCTCCCAAACATTTGAATAATACAAAACCATTTGTACATTTGTGACTGTCACCTTCTCTCTCAAGAACATGCTATCATGAGTTAATTTGAAATACCATAATAAATATTAGATGAAATTTAAGAGGATATAAAGGAGAGTGGGATTGAAATTATTAAGAGGAACCAAAAATGATCATGATATAAGGAATTATTTCAATATTTTGGACCTTAAATTTGTAAAATGCACTATCACCTTCCTATAAAGTGGCCAAAATAAAGTTTTATTATCCCCTGATGAATCATAAGAATGAGATGAGGTTTTAAAATGGTGTAAATTTTTTTGAATTCCTCTGATAAGTAACCCCACCTTATATTTCTTTGTCACCATGCTCAGAAAGGGAGAAAATGAATCAAATTAGTACTCTGCTTGGATGGAGACAACATAGAAAGTGCCTCATTAATGATTTTTCCTAAAGGAGGGGAAGGAAATATAAGAACAAATAACGAAAAATGGAATACATCTAGGGTCACCTTTTCCCAAATTTTCATACCTTCATCTTCTCTCTCCAATCTGTACCATTCACAAACTTGAAGGGATCTATAAAGCTACCAAAGAGCTTGATTAAGGAAGGAGGCCAATTTTTGACCTATTTTGACTAAAAACTCCTCAAAAGCATGGATATAATCTTGAGAGACATATATGGATTTTTACACATTCCTGAGAAATATATTTATCTAATGCACCTATATGTACCAACTAAAAACCTCTACTTTTTTCCATGAAGATTGATTGATCTACCTAAAAATTGATTGTAATGATACGTCAGGTGTCTCTAAATATTGGAAAAAAAATTATGGTCCTAAAATGATGTTTTAATCTCATTTTCCTATTTTACACTTATTATTTTATCATAAAACCTCCTTTAGACATTATAAAGTGGATAATAAAACATTGCAAAGAGAGGTGAAATGTTATAAATGAATGTTACCACCTCTTTTAACACTTGTACAAACCAAGGAAGGTGTAATATGACCTTGAAACCAATTGACAAGTTCAACATGATCAATTAGACCCCAAAAACCCCTTTTAAAAACATGAATATGTTATAGAGTGATCATAAAGTGATAAGGTCAAGAATATCATTTACCTTATTATCATCAAAAAAACCTTAATCAATGTTTTAAAGGTCTTGAAAAGATTGTTATAAAGATTTTACAAGGTGTTTGATTACCATATACAATCTCATAGGTCATGAAAACTAAAGTTTTAAATTTTAAGGGTTAAAATTTGTCTTGGGAGGCCAAATTATCAACATTTTTGGTAACTATTATAGGTTGACCAGCCTACTATTCAAGAAAACCAACTACCTTAAGAAAACATGACCTAAAATTACTAGTTTCTTAGATGGATACATAGACCATTACCTTATAAAACCTAATAAGAATGCAAAAATAACCTCACATAAGAAAACCAAAAATAGAAAACACCCTAGACACCTAAGAAAGCAAAAAGATAAAACATTGTGTTGATAACACTTATTGGAAACCAAGAAAATAAAAGGTCAATTAGTTATATACAATTCACTTAAACAAGCCTTCTCCTCCTAGTTTAAAAGGGAAACTTATTGAATATTTAACTCCATGGGATGAATAATGGCATGTGGTAAGCAACTCCTTGGACCTTGACCTCATTGTCTTCTTTTACTCCTTAAATGTCACACACTTTTCATCATGCCCTTAAGTGAGGTGATAGCTACAAATCACTCTCCAATGAAGATATACTCTTATTTTATGTCAACATTCACCTCAACCTACTATCTAATCTTAGTAAGGTAGGAGTTCCCCAAGATAGTTACTTCTTTGTTGATGGGGTTAGTAACCTCAATATTTGTTTTAATTGGCTTTTATTGGAAGGTACCATCTTCATCATATTTTTATGGACTTTGAAACTAAGCCTCTTGAATCTGATCCTTACACTCCTAGTCAATAATTTTACCTTATTTTTCTTCTTAGAGTATTTATTTACCAAGATATTTAGGATCCTTAACCATGTTCAAGTAAGATTGCCTCATTTCATTAGAACTATGGATTTTCTCTTAAACCTCAATAGGTTTAGCTACCATAATGTTCTATTTAGGACCTTCTTTGAGCTCTTCACCATGTCTAATATCCATGTTGATAATTTTAAAATTCCCTTGGTGATGTGGAGATATATCATCTAAACTTGAGTAGAAAGTATCTAATTCCTCCCAAAAGTTCATCTCATCATGATCAATCAAAAGGACAAGGACCTCACTATCACTCTTACCATCATATTGTGGATTAGTGTGCCACTCAAATGTTTCCAAATCCTTAATAGGGTCATGATAAGGCTCATATTATACTATAACCTAATCATCTTCATCACTTTAAGTGACCTTAGCTTATACCATGAGGGGTTTATGAGGACTATCTTCATGTTTTTCTACTAGAAGAGACTTTTCTTATGTGTCATCCACCACAAGGTCAAACCAATATGAATACATGACCAAACTTCTCTTTATACTTCAAATCTGATATATAGGAGTGAGTAGGAGTACTAATAGTGATTTATTAATCATAAGCTCTTGTAGTGTCCTCTTAAATATATTTTTGGAAGTCAGTTACAACTAAAACATGGTTAGGCTCTTGGAAGTTACTTTATCCATATTACTCATCAAATTCCTTCTCATGTCTACATGATCTAATTTTTACATCAATTCAAATGACTTTTATTCATATCAAGAGAGTATGGGAGTGATAGAATCTTCATGTGCTTGATTGATAGTTTCTAGAGCATCCTTTCGATTTAGAGCCTTAATAACATTATGTTGACCATAGATTTGATGCAAAGATGGATAAGAGAAATCAATTGAATAAACTAATTTCTCATTCATGTGATGTTGATTTGATCTTCAAAATGCAAGTCCTCCCTCAAATAAGGAAATGATAGGAGGGAAAGAGTGTCCAACTAGTGGAGTAGGAACATAGGTTTCCATGAGATGATCTAGAGAGGGATTTAGTGGTGAAGGGGCACTCTTCCAACATGTGATATTCTTATGAATCCTTTCATATGTTTCTTCTATGGTTAGTGCTCTTCAATGAAGACTGTGGCATGGTAGAGGCTAGTTTTAACTTGGTTGACCTTTCACAAAGCATGTACACACACAAATATGGTCAATTATTCATCCTTTATCAATTATAATGTGTAAATGTGGTATAATTTGGCCTTCATGGGTCATTGAGTAGTCCACTTCCTTTTATGTATGTACATATGACTTCTACAAATGCCTTGTCTTCCATTATGGACATGAAGTGTGTTTAATCACCCTTATGCATTAGTTACATGATGTAATGACATTGAATTTACTCTTCTAATATCCCTCTAAGCCAACTTAAATCTCTTCTTTTTGACCAAGTAGGCCATACTTAGATAATTAGGCCTAGTGGCTTAGTATTAGGTCCTTAGTGGCCATAAAAACCTACATAAGAACCAAAGAACATTTGAATAGGTGTGTTTATGGTTTGAATCAACATAGTATACCATGACATATGTCTTAATGGTAATATACACCTACAAATCTACCCTATTTAGGTAAATTTATCTCCCTTTGTTAGTTTTTTAGCACTAGCCCCTTCGTGTAGGCCATTAGAACACTTTCAAGAAGAGTTATGAGTAGTTTGTGGACTAATATTGAAAACATCTCACACTATCCCATCCAATGGTCTACAAATCCTCAATAATATTTGCGCTCTATTATCTACTTTAATACTTATAAAACTTATATTTTTTACAAGTTTGTATCATAGTATATATAATCCACTACCATGGATGAGATCCCCTCTGAGTGTATTAAGTGATTCAAGAGTCTATAGGATCAATTCAAGGCATTTCGATGCACTTTATTTATCTCTTTTCTCCATCGAGTCTCTAATATTGGTTTTGGTAGGTTTATACATGTCTAAAATCTTAATGATTCTTCATAACCCTTAAGGCTTGAACTATAAAACAATTTCCAATAAAATGTATTATAGAAACCCAATCAAACTTCCCTATATATTTATCTCACCATGCATTTAATCCATATGGATGTGATGTGAAGAAAATTGCTCTCAAGGTGAAAACTTTACAATCTCAGGAGGTCAACGGAGAGAAAGAGGTTACATCATGTTATAATTACTTGGTTATGACCTATAATTCCTCCTATGTGTATGTGATAATCCCATAATCATTTTTCCATTGTTTTTTTTCTTTTCCCACTCCTCTAAGGGTATGTGGACCTCCTATTTCTCTGCCTAGGGTTTGTGAGACATTAGACCAGCTTAACCCTTGGGGTCTACAAATGTCTTTTCTTCCATCATTTCTGAGCTCAAATTTTTTTGATTATCTTATGAAACTATTATACTCAATACCATTGTATTTACCAACCTTAAAACTTATTCAGTCATGTATCCATCTCTAATTTTTAGTCAAAGGCCTATTTAGGCCATTAGGCTCTCATTGCCTCAAAAGACTAAATCATTATATTTAAATTGAAAATATATAGAAAATAAGTGAGATAATATGATTTAATATTCCTACTTAACTTCCTTATATGTTTTAACACTCAGCTTAACTCTTCTTCTTATGCCCTTGATTGCTTGAACTTGTTCTTTAGGCCTAGTAAACTTCATTAGCCTATTAAGGCTCTCTGATGTCTCAAGGGATCATACCATAAAAATAAGTCATTAGGAAATTTAGGTAATAGTTTAAAGACTCTATTTACACTTTACACCTTAATTTTATGTACTATTCATACTTGTTTTATCCTTTCTTGAGCATTATGTCCACAAATATTCTCAATCTTGTTTAGGCCATGAGTATGAACTCCTCTCTTTGTTAGAATTTGAAGATATAATGAATATATTATCATGATTAATGTGAATATTATACTATTGAAAAATATTATGAGTCTCCTCCAACCTCACTATCCCCTTAAACATGCAAAGTATCCTTAGACTATAGTCACAAGCCTACACACTACTTTTAGGCCTAATTTGGCCATACGTGTGTTAATTTTGTGAGAGCTATTTTTTCATCTTTGTTTGCATATATAACATTATAATTGTTTCCTTACCTATATAATATACTTTTAATATTTTTCATTGTCTCAATTAACTTCCTTATAGGCTTCCAATTGAAGATCACTATGGATACTACCTTTGCATTTTTAAAGATAGGGTTAAGGGCTCTTCATAACCTTATATATTCTTATAATGCCTATGTGTATATGTTGAGGTCTCTTAAGTAATATAAAAATAATACTTATGTTCCCTTCACTTGGGTTGTCCTCTTAGTCTCTACTTATTATACTTCACACCCAGTCACCTTATCTTCTCATACAAACCTGTAGGAGGCATTTTGAGTTCCTTGACTGTGTATGATAGATAACTCTCCTTTTGTTGAGTGTTTATAACCATAAATGGAGTCTATTTTGTTATTATGTTATGATAGATACTATTCTCCTCCTTTACACATAATATTATCTAAGTCTCTTTATTTATCAAGAATGGCCTTGATCAACCTCCCAATCCTCACATTGATTACAGTCCACTGAATGCTTTAGCCTATTTCTATGATGATCAAACATGAATAGTAAATTGTACATTTTCATATTCCTTCCTCTGGGTGGGATGATGATTTTAAGAGGTTTATTTTATCTTAACCAATTTTATCTCTCCAAAACCCAAACTTGCCTACTAGATTGCCTTGAGATTTACTAAGCTACCTATGTATGGTTGCATAGAATTTTCCTTCTTAGAGTATGCTTAATGTTAATTATATTGAGGAAAATTATCTCATTTGAAATGGATAGTAATTTTTATGAAGTTTTAATCCCTATTGATATTCTTTGAGAATCAAAACTCTCAAGGCACTAAAACTCTATTTTATATCCCACAAGGTAGTTGAGTCTCTTAAGTGGATTTGTCTAAATGTCTTGATGCATATTCTACCTTCCATAAACCCTTAATGATATTAATCTCATCATAGGTTTTACATATCATTTTTCAACCTACATAAGATTTTATGAATCCTACATATCTAACCCCATATCATAACTTATTTATGTAGCTTCCAAGAGACCTATATCTCCTTAGTGTGCAAGTATAGGCTTATATGAGCCCAAGGATTCTTTTGGTTAGATATTATCAAGATGAACCCTTTTTACTCAGATTATTGAAAATTTAAATAGAGATAAATACCCTGATCTTCATCCAAATACTCATTGAGGTCCCCTCATAACAAGTCAACTTTCCATTTAAACCTACACAATCCAATTCAACCTAGATAGTCTTTAGAGTGTAAAGTAGACTTAGACCATAATTGAGACTTAAAAGTGCTAATTCATGTCAATTAATATGGGAATGATGATTATAGGTGGAATAGTCCTTTTATTTTTGTCTATTATGTGTTTTTATACTCTTGAAACCTCTAAGACATTTGGATAATGTAGAACCATTTATACATTTGTGACTACCACCTTCTCTCTTAGGAAGATGCTACCATGAGTTGATTTGAAATACCATACTAACTATTATATTAAATTTAAAATGATATAAAGGAGAGTTGGATTTAAATGATGAAGAGGAACCACCAAGTATCATGACATAAGGATTGATTTCAATGCTCTAAACCTGAAACTCATCCAAACCTACTACCACCTTCCTATAAATTAGCAAGACTAAAGTTTTCTAGTCCCCTAATGGCTCACAAATGTGAGATGAAGTTTCATAATGGTGTATAAATTTTACAATACCTTTTATAAGTCACCATACCTTCTATTTATTTGTTACCATGTTCATAAAGGGGGAAAATGAATCAAATTGGTACCTTGGTTGGATGTGAACAACATTTTGAGTGCCTCACCTTATTAATGATTATTCATAAAGGAAGGGATGGTAATATAAGAATAAATTTCAAAAAATAAATTCCATATAGGTTCTCCTCCTCTTTCCAAAATTTTAGACCTTCATATTCTCTCTCCTATCTATACCATTCACAAACCTAAAGGGCTCTACAAAGCTACCAAAGAACTCGATAGAGGAAGGAGGTTATCTTTTGAAAAATTTTAACTATAAAATCCCTATAAATAATGTATCTATGCCTGGGAGACATAGAGATAGTTTTTAACATGCTTGAGGAAGATCTTTCTTTGACACACATGTATAGACCAACATAAAACATCTATGTTTTACCACAAAGATTGACTAATCTACTTGAAAACTTATTGTGATCATATGTTAAGTGTTTGAAGGTTAGAAAAGTTTTTATAGTCTAGAAATGATGTTTTTATCTCCTTTTATTTGTGTACACTTGTAATTTTCTCATAAAACATCCTTTAGACCTTATAAACTGGATAATAAAACATTGTAAAGAGGTGTGTAATGTTAGAAATGAATAGTAACACATATTTTAACACTTGTACAGAATAAGGAAAGGGTAATATGACCTTGACACCACTTTCCATTTTCAACATGACCCCTTAACCCCTTTTTCCACTTTGACCAACTTAACTATGCTATAAAGTGATCATAAGGTGATAAGGTCAAGAATAGTTACCTTAATATCATCAAAACAACCTTAATCATTGTTAAAATAGTCTTGAAAAGATCATTCTAAATATTTTACAAGGTTTTTGATGACCATACACAAGCTCAAGGGACATGATAGTTGAATTTATTAATTTCATGGTTTGAAATTTAGCCTGGGAGGCCAAATTGTTAATAGTACTGAAAGACAAAGCTTGTAGGACATAAAGAATCCAACAAGTATGATGTCATGATGTCATAGTTTTAAGCATGAGTTTCATAAGAAGCAAGGATTTAAGCCATATGAAATAATTAAAACCATAAAAATTCTATCACCACCAAACATACCCTGACACAAACATTGTGAAGGCATAAACAAATCAAAATAAAAATTCAAGAATGGACTAGGATTCAAAATCCAAAACACCGAAAATCATCCAAAATACCTAAAACATAAAACCAAACTAGTATAGAAATTAATGTGTCTTTTTTTTCATTTGAGATTACCCATACACCATCCATGGGTGAGGCGTTATCATTATCTCATCCTTTAGGGTTATTTGACCAATTTTTATAAATAATAAATAGATTTAAGTCTATTCAAGAGCCTATATGCTTCGAAACCATAAACCATCAGTGTTTTTAAAGTAAGTAGGATCCTAATAACACATTTATTTGTAAAAAAATATTTAGAATGCAATTACTTGGTATTAATATTTAATATAATACTAGAAAGGCTTGTCCCAAATCCTATTTCTTCTTTTCCTCTTTTCCTTTAAAGTCATTCTTCATTCCTTTTTCTTTTTCCTTGTTCTTTTCTTGATATTAAATTTTTATATTGTCCAAGTTCCATCTATTTGAAATCCATATTCCACCAAATGGAATCCCCACCTAAAAAGCACATACTTTTATTTTGAATCCTGAATTTGAGTTCAAACCCTCAGGCTCCTATATAGCCCCCAAAATCTCCATGCACACCATCCACTAAACCACAAAAATGAAATTATTAAATGTTAACCCAAATCAAGTATGCCTAAAATCATCCACAAAATCCTTTCATGTTTAGGATAATCTACCATGGTGAAACATAACATTCCATCCATCTAAGTCTCTTTTACTTATGGTTGCATTTTACCTAATACCATCACCTTGGTCTTTCAAACCATAGACATTTCTTGGCTTAGTGTTCATTCTTTCCCAATTATTTCATGAACTGTAACATATTATATAATCATTTTATTTATTTTAAGAAGTTAAAAATAATTCAATTACCTCAGTGAAATCATAGACTTATAAAACTATGGTGTCACCCTTTCTGATAAAAAGTTGTCATTACCACTCAAACCTAAACTAGTCTTGAGTAAAGGATGTTGGCAATATGATTATCATTGATGTCAAAAGGGACATAGTTATCACTATGGGTGTCATTGATGTAAAGAGAATCAATTAAAAATAATATTAATAGAGAGAAGATCATGTTTTTTAATTGCACAAGTTGCAATATTGTCATATAAAGTTGTCATGATTTTACATAGACTATTTCTAGATGTTTATAGATAAATTGATAGAAGATCTGTTATGGATTTTTCAAGTGTATCTCATATATATGGTCTACAGGTTTAGATGAAGAAAAAAGAGCTTAGAAATGATTTATATTTTCTCTCGACCATTACTAAGGTTTCTTAATAAAACCCTATGGTTTTTGGTCATGGCCTTCATAGGCATTTCTATTTTTATGTTCACTAGATATAGGTGGGAACCAATTACTTAAGTTATAACTTGATCCTTCCTCATCATTATTAAATCAATCCCTTCAACCTATAAATTATTAGCTAGGAGCGATGATCAAAGACTTTAATATTCATACTTCTTCAACTTAATATTTGTCTTAGTTTGATCAATGGTGAGAACCTAATCACATGATGAAGATCCAATAACACATACCAAAGTTAATAAGTCAAATAACCTAAGAATGAATGTATTGATGGCATGTGTCATGATCAAGGAACTTATGGATTAGATCTATGGTGTGGTTCAAATTCAAATAGTCAATGATCAATGTAAAGGTGCTAAGTGCCTCAATAGTGAGAACTAATAGTAATGCATAAAATTCACATGAGGATGCCAAGTGTCACAAGTGTAGGGACTAACAATGTGTAGAAGGAACATGAGGGTGCCAAGTGTCACAAGCACAAGGAATGATAATGTGTAGAAGGCATGCAAGAGTGCCAAGTGTCACAAGCATGGGCAATGATAGTAAAGTGCATAGAAGGCATGAAAGAGTACCAAGTGTCTTAATCCTGGGAGACTAAGACAAAGATCAATGGTTGTGACTTAAAGTTGAAGATTTAATGTTTATAATCTCACAAGGATATAATAGATCATGTTAGATTGATCTAATAGTTGCATTTTAAATTTGGTACAACTTAATGAGGATCATTATATTATGGCATGAAACTTAAGATCAATGGTCATTAATTAAATATTTGTTCATATCAATGGTCAATTGATAAAACACTTAGGTAAAATGCATTATATAACATAGAGAATAATATAGATTATTGTAGTTGATCCAAATGGAATAAAATGGCATGTGTATCAAAACTATAACCTAATATATTCTAAATATAGTAAAAGATAGAGAATTATGGTAGTGGTGTGTGATTTTAATAAGTGAGAAACTATCATTAAAGAAATATGAACTAGGTTACAAAAAATGAAGTGTGATGTGTTAAAAATCAAAGTGAACATAGATAAGATGTGAGACCTAGATCCAATGCATATATACATCATCTAGGATATGCACTAAGTGTGGGAAAAGAGTTTAAATAACAAGGAAAGAGGTAGAGAGGAAGAGAGAGAATAAGTGAAAAGTATGAGTAGTTATAAAAAAGGTCTATAACACAGAATTGGATTCATTTTTGAATCAAATTTTTAATCTAGAGTTGTATTTCCATAATAGATCTAATAGGTGGGTGCCATCAAAAGATCTAATTTGGTGATTAGTTATGGAGTAGGTGTTTCCTTAGAGTAGGTATTCTTATATTAAGGTATTGGTGTCTCCTTAGGGTTAGTTCCCTTAAACATTATAACCAATGAGTTTTGATTGTGAGGTTCTATATTCTAGTAACTATTCTCACCATGGTTTTTCCCATACTGGGTCTTCCATGTAAACTAAGTGTTATGTCTATTTGTGTGTGTGATCTCTACATATACTTTTTAATTTACATTAAAAATATTAAAGGACTAATATTAATCAATCTACTAATTCATCTACCATCTCAGTAGATCTTTGTGTCCTAAAAATTAGTATCAGATCTTTGATTACTTAGAATAATATTAATCAAATTAGGTAGATCTTGGATAATGATCACAAATGGTTAGTCAATAAGGCTCTTCATCAAGTAAAGTACCTCTCTTTGATGGATGAAACTATGTAGCTTGGAGCATTAGAATGGAATCATATTTATCTTCATTAGGGTTTGATGTATGGATGTATGTTTTAAATGGATATATAGCTCCCACAACAAATCCTACTGATTAGGATACAAAGAAGGCACATGTTAGTAATGCCAAGGTAAGAAATGCTATTCTTTGTGGATTATCTAAATCAAAGTTTATCAAAGTAATGCATTATCAAAATGCACAAGATATTTGGAACAAGTTGAAGAACATCTATGAAGGTGATGCTAAGGTAAAGCATGCCAAGCTATAAATATACAAAATCAAGTTTGAAAGTCTTAAAATGAATAAAGAAGAGAAAGGTGTAGACTACCTCCTTAGAGTAGATGAAATTGTCAATGAAATCAAAGGCCTTGGAGAAGAGATGATATATTTTATCATTGTCAAAAATTTCATAATATCTCTACCATCAAGGTATGACTCTAAATTATCTATAATAGAGGAAACAAGATATCTAGATAAACTCATTATTGATGAGTTTCATGGAACCCTCACAACATATGAAATGATAATGGGAGAAAAAAATAATTTCAATAGAGAAACTTCATTTAAAGCATCCAAACAAGTAAAATAATAAGCACCTACATATGGATCTAAGGAGATTGATTAATAAGAATCCAAATTTGTTAGAAAATTAAGAACAGGGTCTAGAAAATACAAATGTAATTTACCCTTTAAATGCTTTAACTATGGTAAGGTAAGACTTTTTTCTACTAAATTCCCTTATAACAAAAAGGATAAATATAATCAAGAAGAGGATAGTAAAAAGATGAAACCCCACTACTCCAAGAAGATTAACTTATTAAAAAATAAGAAGGGCTTGTACATAAAACAAGATAGTGATTCATTGGATGAGTGTGATAGCTCAAATGATGACCATGATTATGCCTTTTTGGCTGAGGGAAATGAATCCCTATTCATGACATTAGAATCAACTTTTTTGGATCAAGAAAAAGGAGAAGTTAAAGACTCTGATGAAGAAGAGGAAGGAAAAGTGGATCTAGAGGGTGAACTCATATGTGCTCTAGATGAAATTGAAAATATGCTAAAAAGGACTCAAAGCAAAAGAATCAAGCACAAAAGGAGATTGAAAAACTATCCAAAAGTCTTGAAAAAACTATTTAGATGGTAGTTAGCCTAAAGACACAAGTTGAAGAGGTTAAAAGAATAGAAGATGTAGTCAAATTTTAACTAAAATATAAATATGATGAATACATGAAGTTAGAAGCATAAATAGTGGCTTTGAGAAAAGAACATGAAAATTTTTAAAAATAAAAAGTAAAAGGTCTAAAGATGAAAGGAGGTTCATAAATTCTTGATGAATTGATCGAATCTCAAAATCCATCAAAAGAGAAATCCATTTTTGGTTTTGAAAAAGGGGAAATTCACATAACCAGTACATCTAAAAATTTATATGATAACTTTAAATTAGAAAGAGAATCAAGAACAAAGAAAGAAAAAACTTACATGAATGCCTCCAAAGATATAAAGAAAAACACAAGAACTATTGATATGAAGAAAGATAAAGAAGAAAAGAAGCCTGAATAAAAGAATAAGAATAATGAGTCAATCTCTAACAACTCAACGAAGATGTAGAAGATAAAGGTAGTTAATGTAGATAGCTACATAAGGGTGAACGACTTGAAGAAGTTAGAGTTAAGAAGATCTCCTCATCCTGCACAAAGAAATGTTATGACCACGTATTCTTCATTTTTATATGGTTATTGTTATACTTGTAATTAATTTGGTCATAGGGTTAGTGATTGTAGAGTTATACCTAAAAGGAGAAAAAGCTTTGTGAGAAAAAAATCCTTTACACCTGTATTAGATACCAATGTAATATGATATAATTGCAATAATTTTGGTCACATAGATAAATAATGTAGAACAAACTTTTGAAGACCAAAAATACAAAGTGAAAATAAAATCATGCCTCCTAGTGTGAATAAAGGTTCACAAGTCTCTGAAAAGGGGAAAAATAAGCCAAATAAGAAACCCAAAGATGTGTGTAAAGTGAAAGATCAAAAAGTTGCACAATCTATGATTGATCAAACTAGAATTTATGTTAAGGAACATAGTTTGTGGGTAATATATAGTGGTTTTTTAAAGCACATGACTAGTGAAAAGATCAAGTTAATCAAACAATGTAAAAGTAATGAAGCATATGTTAGCTTGGGAGATAATATTGTAGTAAAAATCCATGGTAAAGGAACCTTGAATATAGATGGAAAACTACCTACACCTGATGTCTTTTATGTTAAAGGATTGAAACAAAATCTGCTAAGTGTCATCTAAATGTGTGACAATGGATATAAGGTCACATTTAATGTAGAAGGCTATAAGATAAGGAGATCTATAAGATTAGCTGTAAAAGAGAAAAGAATTGAAATAAATATTTATAATCTAAGTAAAGTGAATAGTAATAGTTCGCGATAGGAAAGATTGATGAGATTTGGTTATGGCATAGAAGAATGGGTCATGTCAACTTTGATAACCTAGTAAAAGTGAGATAAAATAAGTGTGTTATACATATTCCTAAAATAACCAAACTTGAAGACACTACTTGTAAGGAATGTCAACAAGGCAAGTAAAGAAGGGTTATATTTCAAATAAAGGAGTATGCAACTACAAAACCTTTAGAATTAGTTCATACTAATATGTGTGGTCCTACTAAGAAAATAGGATTGAAAGGAGAAAGATACTTCATGTTTCTAATAGATAATTACTCAAGAATGACATGGGTAACCTTTTTGAAGGATAAGTCTCAGACACTTGAAAGATTCAATATCTTTAGGGCCTTGGTAGAGAATGAGATTAGATAAAAAAATCAAATGATTTAGATCTAATAGAGGTGGTGAATTTAATTCATAAGAGTTCATAGAATACTATGATAAATATGGAATAAAAAGCCATTACTCTATACTAATGACTCCATAGTAGAATGGAGTTGTTGAAATAAATATCAAAATAGTCAGGGAGATGTCTAGAATAATGCTAAAAGAGGACAAGATCCCTAATGGATACTGAAGAGAAGAAGTATAATTAGTAGTATATATCTTGGATAATGTTCAAATAAGGGTAACAATGATAAAACCCCCTATAAAATTTGGTATGGAAAAACTTCCTCTATTAAGTATTTCAAAGTGTTTGGTAGCAAATGCTACATCAAGATAAAATAAGATAAGTTGGGAATATTTTAATCAAGATGTGATGAATGAATATTTCTTGGTTATTACAACCAAATAAAATCCTGCATATGTTACAATAAAAGGGTTTAAAATATTGTAGAGACTATCAATTTCAAGGTTGATGAAGGCTTGAAACATGTTAAACTTGATAAAGACATTTATGAAGAAGAATAAAAGTTTGAATAGGAAGTAATTAATGAATATCCTAAGGAAGTAAATAAAAAACACCTACAAGATTTGTTCAAAAGGATAATTCTATAAAGAAAATCATTGGAAATAAAAATGAAGGAGTTTAAAAAAGGATAAGAGTTGTAATGAACAAGGAGAAAGTAAGTTTTGCTCTAATATCTGAAATTGAGTGTAAAAACTATGTTGAGTATATCCAGGAAGAGAATTGGCTAAAATACATGGAAGAACTAAGCCCAATTTATTAAAAAAAACTTTGGAATTAATTTGAAGACCTTAAAATAAGAATGTAATATGTACAAAGTGGGTCTTTAGAAATAAACTTAATGAGGATGGAACTGTCATAAGAAATAAGCACATATTGGTGTGCAATGGATACGCACAAGTTGAAGGCATAGATTTTGAGGGAACATTTACTCTAGCTTCTAGATTGGAAGCCATAAGAATGTTTCTAGAATTCTATATTTATAATAAATTCAAATTCTATCAAATGGATGAAAAGTCTTCTTTATTGAATGGGAACCTATAAGAGAATGTCTACATAGAATAACTTGAAGGTTTTCAGTTGTCATAAGAAGAAGAAGAAGATTATGTTTGCAGATGGAAGAAAGCTCTGTATGGTATAAAATAGGTACCTAAATCATGGTATTCAAGATTAGACCAATACCTAAAATAATAAGGATTCAATAAAGGTTGTGTAGATAACAATTTGTACTTCAAATCAAAAGGTGAGTATATGTTAATTATTGTTGTATATGTAGATGATATCATTTTTGGTGGAAACAAAAAAATAATGTGCAAAAAAAACTATACGCAAATGCAAAATGAGTTTTAGATGACTATTCTTGGATAATTTTCTTTCTTCCTTGATGTATATATATCATAAACTAATGAAGGGATATTTATATCTCAAACCAAATATGCTAAGGAAATTCTTAGAAATTTTGGAATACAAGATAGAAATCCAATAGGTACTCCCATGATAACTAGTTATAAGTTGAGAAAAAAGGATGAGTCCCTTGATGCAAACTAGACTTTGCATATATCAATGATAAGTAGGTTTTTATACCTAACAACATCAAAAATAGATATCATGCAAGCAGTGTGCATGGTTACAAGATTTTAAGCTTCTCCAAAAGAATCACATGTCAATGTACTGAAAATAATCTTTAGATATATCAAGAGTATAATTAACTATGACTCATGGTATCTTAAAGATGAAGATTTCACTTTGACAACATATAAAAATGCTAATTAGGTAGAAAGTATGGATGATATAAGAAGCACTAGTGGTGGTGCATTTTTCCTTAGAAACAAACTTATTTCATGGTTGATCAAAAAGCAAGAGTTAATTACTCTATCAATAGTAGAAACAGAGTATGTTGCAGTAGTGGTATGTTTCACTCAAATCTTGTGGATGAAGAAAATACTTAAAGACATAAAGTTAGAAAATAAATAACCTATTTCTATTCTTTATGACAATTCAAGTGCTATTAACATATCAAAGAATCTAGTGATGCACTCCAAAACTAACCACGTATCAATCAAGTATCACTTCTTAAGAAAAAAGGTTGGAGATCAAGAGGTCATAATGGAATATGTTCCAACACAGGATCAAGTAACAAACATATTCAACAAACCTCTTCCCAAGGAATAATTTGAGTATCTGAGGCATAAATTGGGAATGGTTTCTCATATATCACACCACTAGATCTTAGTAATATATCATGAGTCAAGGGGGGAGGATCACAAAAATCTTATTAATCCCTAGAAGAAGAGAGAAAAGGAAAATTAGATATGCATATTTTTGAAAATTTATAATGAGTTGATGGTTGCATGTTCTTAGAAAAACTCATTTATCTAATAAAGGGGGTGAAAAATTTGGACAAATAGTGAAAAATTTGGAGTCCCTTTTCCATTGATGTCAAAGGGAGAGAAAAGTGTAAATGCTCTCTATAAAAGCTTTATGTTTATTAAAGGAGGAGAAAATCATGTGTCCAAGGTGTGCTTAGGCAAATGTTCCATTTCATAAGGGAGAGAAAGTTTGGTATGAACATATTTATCTCACATTCATCAAAATCCAACGTAAGTATAGTCAATGCCAGAGAAGGAGTAGAGCATCTATTACAAGATCAGAGCATTTATTTTTACATCAATGACAAAGGGGGAGATTTCTGGAATTATGATTGTAATTAATGTCAAAAGGGAGATAGTTATCATTATGGATGTCATTAATTTCAAGATAATCAATCATAGACAAGATTGATGGAGAGAAAAACATGTTTTATAATTGCACAAGTTTCAATATTGTCATATAAAGTTATCATGATTTTAAAAATACTATTTCTAGATGTTTGCAGAGAAAATGATAGAAGATTTTTTATGGGTTTTCAAGTTCATCTCATATATATGGTCTACAGGTTTAAAAGAAGAGAATGAGCCCATAAATGATTTATCTTTGCTCTCAGCCATTAATAGGGTTTCTCATTGAAACCCTATGGTTTTTAGTCATGGTGTTCACATGCACTTCTATTTTTATGTTGACTAGATATAGGTGGGAACCAATCACTTAAGTTATAACTTAATCCTTCCTCATCATTGTGAAATTGACCCCTTTAACCTAGTAATTATTGGCTTGGTGTAGTGATCAAAGACTTTAATATTCCTAGATCCTTGATTTAATATTTTTTCAATTTTAATCAATGGTGAGAGATTAATCACATGATGAAGATCCAATGACATGCAAAAAAATTTATAATTTAAAGAACCTGAGAATGAATGCATTGATGACATGTGTCATGATCATAAAGATTTAGTAGTAGATCTATGGTGTGGTTCAAATTCAAATAGTTAATGATCAATGTGAAGGTACCACATGTCTCAATAGTGAGAACTAAAAATAATGTGTAGAAGGCATGTGAGGATGCCAAGTGTCATAAGTACAGGGACTAAAAATGTGAAAAAGGCACGGAAGGGTGCCAAATGTCACAAACATGGAGATTGACATTGTGAAAAAGGCATGCAAGAGTTCTAAGTGTCACAAGTGTGGGGACTGACATTAAAGTGTTCAAAAGGCACACAAGAGTGCCAAGTATCCTAATCTCAAGTGACTGAGACAAAGATAAAAATTTATGACTTAAATTTAAAGCATTAAAGTTCAAAAGCTTGTAAGGTTATAACAAAGCATGTGAGATTGATCTAATGGTTTCATTTTAAAGTTGGGATAATTGAACAAGGATCATTAAATCATGGTGTAAAACTTAAGATCAATGGTTAGTGTTCAAAGATTTGTTCATCTCAATAGTCAAGCGATTAAACACTTAGGTAAGATGCATTATAAGACATATAGCATGATATGGATTATTATAATCTATCCAAATTAAATAAAATGACATGTGTATCAAAAATAGAGATTGATATATGCTAAATATAGTAAAATATAGATAATTATGGTTGTGGTGTGTTATTTCAAGAAGTGATAAACCTATCATTAAATAAATATGAATTGAGTTCCAAAAAATGGAGTGTGATGTGTTAACAACCAAAGTGAACACATAGAATATGTGAGACCTAGATCCAATGCATATATACATCATCTAGGATATACACTAACTATGGACAAAGAATTAAATTAAGAGGGAGAGAGGTAGAGAAGAAGAGAGAGAAGTGTAGAGTATGAGAAGCTATAGAATAGGTCTATAACATAGAACTAGATTCATTTTTGAATCAATTTTGTAATCTAGAGTTGTAGCTCCATAATAGATCTAATAGGTGGGTGCCATCAAAAGGGCTGAGTTGATTCTTAATTAGGGAGTAGGTGCTTACTTAGAGTAGGTTCTATTAAATTAGGGGATTTGTGTATCCTTAGGGTTATTTCCCTTAAACATTGTAAACTATAAGGTTCTGACTTTGAGGCTAGATTAAAATAGTATATTCTAGTAGCTATTCTCACCATGGTTTTTCCTATATTGGGTTTTACACATACATTGAGTGTTGTGTCTATTTGTGTGTGTGATCTATGCATATAATTTTTAATTTACATTAAAAGTATTAAATTACTAATTTTAATCAATCTACTTACTCAACCCCCCTCTTAGTAGATAGTTGTGTTCCAACAAAGAATCATAAATATTATTAAAGGTCTTATGACCTTCAACAACCTTTTACTTACATTTATATGCTATATGAATCCAACCTTCTCATATCTCTTCAAATTTATGTTACAAAAAAAATTTATCATCCCAATGTGCATTAAGTTTCTCAAAAATGACAGTAAAAAATAAAAATGATAAACTAAAAAAATAAAGGAATTCAATCAACACAAGACTGCTAATCAAAGTAAACTAGCACAACTCAAAATTAATAATAATAATAATAAGACTCAAATCGGATAGTAACACCACTATACCATGCTTACACATTCATTTAATACTTCAACTTTGTCATTCCATAAAATATTCAAGAACTAACCTGTGTTTATCTCTACTAAACCTATAACAAAACCTAGAATGGCATCAACAGTATGTGATCACCATCAAAATTATGTAACTACATAATATAATATTATATAAAACTCAATTAAAAACCATATTAAATGTTATAAAATGAATCATAATATCCATAATTTAATGTCTAAAATCATAATAGTGTCAATAATTAATCAGAATAATATATTGGGTAGGTACAATCATGACATACAACCCCCATTAATAATAACACTATCCTCATAACCTTAAAATAAATGAGGGTAGTGCTATTAGAAAATATTTTAAACTTCCAAGGTATAACTCATCTCTCCCATTTAATCATTAAAAATAAATTAACTAGGAATATTTTTTCATGATTGAGAATAAATTAATGATCTGGGCAACAATTCAGGGGACAATTCGGGTGACGGTTCCACCCCAATTGATGACGGAACTTCTAAGAGCCATAAATTTTACACCGTAGCTCCAATTGACTCACCGTTTAAACCATTAGAAATATAATAATGAGGAGAACATAGTGAGATGGTATGGATATTTTATCAATGAATTTTGACCCAAAAAAATCCAATAGAAGTGACCCAAATTTCAATTTTAATAATGCAGTTTAAAAATAGTAAGTTTCTAAAAATAGTAATTCCTTGAATTTTGTATTGTTTTAAATCATGGAAGTCAAAAAAAATCATATCCCTTAATATTTGTGACCTTACATATCCTCCCCCTACTTTAAAAATGTGTATAAATGAAGATGTAACCCAAAATGGAAATCAAACATCTCTTCCCAAAGATAAGCATATAGTTATATTGCAATCTTGAGTAATAAAACATCTCTTCTCAGAGAATTCATTATTACTGTGTTTTTTTTGTGTTGTTAAAATATTTGTCAACCAAAACTTCTATGTTTTGGATCAATGGTATCAAATCAATTTGTCTTGAGAGTGTATGATCTTGAAGATGAGGTCAAGCTACAAGAAGCTTGGGTGGAAAATAATAGAGCTTACAAACTATCCACCTATTTGCTCCAAATGAATTCAAATGGTGGATGACACTGAGACATTTGATCCTTTCAAGGAAATGGTGAATGAATCCCTCTAATGGCAACAAACACAAATGGTGCAACAATTTGCCCAAATTCTCCAATAATTCCTGATGGGAAATTTTGGCTCCTCATCTGCACTTCCTAGCTCCTCATCCATGGACCATCCTTTCAGTGCCCCAACACTCTTCAAGGATTAGGTAAATTTTGATATTCCTTCATTTGAAGGAAAAATAAATGTTGATGCAATAGAAAATTGGTTGGATCAATTGTCTTCCTACTTCTCTGTAAATAAGTTCATTGATGGAGAAAAGATCACTTTTGCTCTTTTGAAAGCATCATTACCCATGAAGAATTGGTGGTAAGTGTACAAAAAGAGGTTCAGTATAGATGACATTGGCCTTGAGGTAGAACATACCTAGGATGATTTTGTGTAAGAGATAAAGGAAGAATACTATACCATTGGAGCATATAATGATCTATACATATAGTGGCAACAACTTCACCAAGGTAAGGACCAATCTATTCAAGATTACATAGATATTTTTCATTCTTTGTCTGCAAGATTGGGCATCTAAGAAAGTGAGAAACATAAGACTCTCAAATATTATGGTGGACTATAATGGTACATATGGGGGGAAATGGAACTCTTCAATTTGGAAACCCTTAGTGAGGCATACAAGTTTGTAGTGAATATTGAGTAGAAGCATGGCAAAAAGAATACAAAGAGTCAACCCTAAAAATGGAAAAATGATAAGGAAGGTTAAACACGAGGCCAAAATTAGAAGCAAAAGGAGTTTGAAGATAATAAACCCCAGAAGGGGAAGGCTAGAAAATGGTGTGATTACCACAAAACTAGAACTCACTCCAAATAAGAATGTTGAGCCATCAAGTCACTACTTTCTAAGTCACAATACTTGACATCTACTAATCTATCTCATATATAACCTATAGTCAAAGAGGATGAAGAAGAGGTTGTATATTCTAAGTCTAACACCATTGTCACTTCATCACAGACCCATGAGGAAAGTCCAAATGACAAAGAAAGATTATTCCACTCCAAACTATGGGTAAAAGGTAAGCCTCTGCATTTCATTCTTTATAGTGGGAGTCAAAAGAATTTAATCTATACTAAAGTTTTGAAAAGTATAAATCTATCCATGAAGCCTCACCCAAAGCAATATAATATTAGATGGTTGAGCCTAGGGAGAGACCTCTATGTCACCCATTAGTGTCTTCTTTCATATGTAATAAAACGTTTCCAAGATGAAGTCTTGTGTGATGTGGTTAATCTAGATGTTTTTGATGTACTCCTTGTTCAATTTTCATGTATGATTGACATGGCATCTATGAATCACAAACTCAAAGAATCACCCTCACTCTTGGAACATGGTGTTATAGGGTACCAAAGGTACCACCTCCCACATCTATCTCCCTAATCAGTGCCAAGAAATGTAAGAGATTGCTATAAAATACAAAGTAATTCATTCTCATGGTGGTCAAACCATAGAGATCCAAGAAGGCTGATATTGCAGTCTTGAATACGTAATAAACACAACAACAAAAGCATATGGGACAAATAATAGGAGAATATGATGACTTATTCAAGTCACCCATAGGAGTTCCACTGCATTGTTAGGTAAAAATTTTTATCCATTTGATCCTAGGGTCACCTTTGCCTACCAATCATGTGTATCATAGATCAATTTTAGAGAATGATGAGATAAAAAGATAGATTCAAGAATTGATCCAAAAGGGTTACATCAAGCCAAGCTCTTCACCTTGTGGCAGCCCAATTATCCTATCACCAAAGAAAGATAGAGCATGGAGGCTTTTAATTGAGTATCGAGCCTTGAATAAAATCACTGTGAAGAATCGCTACCCTCTCCCTAAGATTGATGTCCTACTATACCAACTCTATGGTGTGAATATCTTCACCAAAATTGATATCAAATTTGGCTATCACCAAATTCCCATCAATCCTACTAATGTTTAGAAGACTACATTCAAATATAAGGATGGGCTCTTTAAATGGTTGGTTCTACCTTTTGGCTTAAATAACGCACCTACAACCTTCATGAGAATGATGGATGACATCCTATGACCCTTCACCAACTCATTCATGGTTGTCTACTTGGATGACATACTCATCTATATTAGAACATGGGAGGAACATTTTCAACATGTTTGTAAGGTGATTCAGACTCTTTGAGAGCACAAGTTGTATGCAAATCTCAACAAATGCACATTCAGGATGACAATAATTTAGTACCTTGGGTACTTTGTGAATGAGAAAGGGGTCCATGTTGATCCAAAAATTATTTAGGTTATTCAAGAATGTCCTACACCAAGGACCCTCAAAGAACTTCGTAGCTTCTTGGGTCTTGAAAATTTCTATCATAGGTTTGTTCTTAGATTTTCACATGTTGTTTGGTCACTAACCTAAGTGACTAAAGGAGGAGCTAAAGCTACATTCTAGTGGGGTGAAATAAAATAATGGGCATTTGAGAATTTAAAGAATAGACTTTGCTCAGCCCCTATTCTTGCCTTGTTAGATTTGCATCAACCTTTTGAGTTGATGATAGATGCATATGAATATGTTATGGAAGTTGTCATCATAGAACATGGCCATCCTATTGCATATCATAGTGAAACTTTCACTGATATAGTCAGGAAATATCTGACATATGATAAATATCTATATGCCATTGTGTAAGCCTAAAAATAATGGAAAAACTACTTCTTGGGGAAAGAGACAGTCATCCACACTGACCATAGACTATTGGAATTCATCTAGACATAGAGCAAACTATGAAATGAGAGGCACCAAAGTGGGCCACATATCTTCAACAATTCCATATGATAATCAAACACAAAAAGGGGAGCTCAAATATAACTATAGATTATCTAAGCCACCCACCAATTACTGCACTCACAATAGTTCTTGACCTATGCAGACATGACACTACCACTTGGGGTGCTCTGTATGAAGCATATCCTACCTTTTATAATACATATTAGGTGCTTCAAAAAGGTAAACATGTTTCTAATTTCCTTTGTCATATGGGGCACATCTATGTTCCATCTATAGAGAAATAGAAGATGATATGGGAAGCACATTTTAGTAGGATAGCTAGACACTTTGGTGTAGAAAAGACATTGGTAGTTCTTTAGAAACACTTCTATTGGCCCAATATGTGAAAGGATGTAGAAATGTATCTCAAATATTGCACCCCATGTGTGATATCCAAGTCAATAAATAAGAAGTAAGGATTGTACATGCCATTTCCAAAAACAACCATGCCTTAGGAATCTATCTCAATGGATTTTATCTTAGGTTTTCCCACTTCAAAATATGGAAAGGATTGTATTTTTGTTTTAGTTGATCATTTTTTAAAAATGTCTATCATGATTTCTTGCAAGAAAAATATATATGTTGAAGAAAATGCTCAACTATATTCAGTCATGTATGGCTCCATTTTGGTCTCGCCAAGTCCATTATCTTAGATCAAGATAGTAGGTTCCTAAGCATCTTTTGGTCCACTCTATGGAAGATGATAAATACCAAGCTGATGAAGTCCATAGCCTTCCATCCACAAACTAATGGTCAGACAGAGGTGGTGAACCACTTGATTGTTCACATGATTTATATGTATCACTCCAAACATCCATGCACATGGGATGAGGGGCTTATTTTCATATAACATGGATATAATCAAGCCCTACACAGCTTAACCAAGCACATTCCATTCCATCTATACTTTGGGTTCCAACCCATGGTACCAATTGATATAGCTATTCCATTTTCCACCATGGAATACAAACCTCATAGAATATCTGAGGTAAAAAAATCAAAAAAATTCATTGAATAAATGCAACACATCTAGCATCAAGTTCATGACATCTTAGAGAAGATGAATCAAAAGTATAAGCAACACCATGACAAACATAGGATTACACACCATTTTGATGTGGGTGATAAGGTTTGGTTGTGGCTTTAGAAGGAACAAATTGTAGGCCCACATATCAAAATTTGGCCTATGTGATATGGTCCTTACACCATAAACAAAAAAGTTGGAGAAAATGCTTTTGAGTTGAACCTGCCAACCTACCTTGGTTTACATCTAATATTTAATGTGGAGATCCTCAAACCATATAATCCACCTCTTTTGGGAACTTTAGTCATATCAAAACAATTAGACATTTATGATATTTATCCATAGAGTTTTTCTCTAGTGGAGGAGGATCAGATTGTGGACACCTGGATGAAGACAACAAGAGGACACTTTCTTCCACTTTATTAGGTGGTAAAAAGGGGCCAGCTTAGCCACCAAGGTGAGTGGCTCATAGAGAATCAAATAAAGACACAATTACCACACCTGATGAGGAAAATTAATGTAATGTGTACCATTTCTTCTCAATGAGGGAGGAATGATATGGGAAAAAATTTAGGTAACAATTTGGGTGATGGTTCCACCCCAATTGATGACAGAACTTCTGGGAGCCATAACTTTTGCATCGTAGCTCCAATTGACTCACCGTTTGAACCATTGGAAAGATAGGAATGAGGATAATGTAGTGAGATGAAATTTATATTTTATCAACGAATTCATACCCTAAAAACCCAAATGGAAGTGCCCCAAATTTAAATTTTAATAGTATAATCTAAAAATAGTTAGTTTCTAAAAATACTAATTCCTCAAATTCTATATTATTTTAAATCATGGAAGTCAAACCAATTCATCTCCCTCAAGATTATTGACCTTTCACATCCTCCCCCTAATTTAAAAATGTTTATAAATTAATATGTAATCTAAAATGGAAATTAGACATCTCTTCCCAGAGATAAGCATATAGTTGTTTTGTGATCTTGAGTAATAAAACATCTCTTCTCAAAGAATTCATTGTTACTATGTTATTTTTGTGTTCTTGAAATATTTGTCAACCAAAACTTCTAAGTTTTGGATCAATTAATTGGAATGAATATTCCATCATTATTTTTATTTAACCACCCTTTATATCTTCTCTTTAGCAACACCACAAATCTTTTTCATAACAAATATTATTAGTTTAGAAAAATGAAATCCAAAATCAAAATGAAGTGGTGCTTAACCCCATTTTCCTCCCAAGGAGATTCACCTCTACTACAGGGAAGACTTCATGACTATCAAGGCATGCAAACACGTATAGAGGGTGTCCCCACATAATAATAACTTAATTATAACTATCATATTAGATAATTATGGCACTCAGGGAGTTAAAAAGGGGGAAATGAAGTCCTAGTCCTCGTGAGAGGATTTTATAATGGGGATTTTTTTCCTTTGATTCTCATTTCTATGGGGATTATTTTAATTATCCATAATTGTCTAATAATATTTTTTTTATATGCCACCTTTTTATTTTTAGATGATGACTACTATAAATAGATACTTGAACATTCCCTAAGGATAAATTTATGAATCCTTTGGTTAGGATATTAACATATAAATAAAGTGCTCGATATATTTAAGCAGTTGAATAGATGAGATAAGTGGTTCACCCCTACTTGAATGCTAATGGACTCTTTCAAGTCTTTAGTCAAATCAACCTCGACATAGACATTCTTATTGTGGAATTAGGAATAAAACTTATCTACCTCATAAAAAATAATCTAACTTATGGGTTTAAAAATATCATTAATGAATTACCATATAAGAAGAAAATTTCTTATAAGCTTGACCAAGATAGGCTCTTTAAGGGAGGTTTATTCATAAAATTTGAAATCATGTGTCTAATTGGACGTAATCATGAGGGTATTATTAAGGAACCAAAATGTTGTCCTAGAAAAAGGGATTGGAATTGATAGGGATCCATGAAGGGAAAAATAAAAATAACCTTTTTGAGGTTATAGATACTAGTGATATTGAAACCCAAGGAATACTAATGATGACAAATCTAGGGATTAGGGGATTCCTCTGAGGGGATGTGACCATCATAATAATAAATAATAAAATTATTTAATACCATTTAAAACACTATCAACAACATAAAAATGTATAAAAAAATCAAATCAAGGATATTATCAAAATATATACCTCATTATAAACTTTGGGATTAACTTATGAGCTCATTTCAGGTCCATCCTTCCCACTATCTACAATAACAGTTATGGCATATTGGTTGAAGGCAATTTAAATAGAAAAAATACACTCAAATTGAGATTTATCTACAATAAATTCATTCTTATTTTATATGGTTTCCAAAAATATGTATGGAAACAATGTGTAACTAGTAAACAAGTTAAGACAAGATATACATGGAAACCCTAATAGAATAAGTTTTAATTTATTGCATATTTTGATATTTTAAATTTTATAAACTATACCATATTAAATTTATCAAGATCCACCTTTATTTTTCTTAATTAGTTATTAAAAAAATCCTATAGAGGGAAGCCACCTTGCCTAAATCTTTATCTTTTCAATTTAAAAGTAATACATGAGAGTGGAAGGATATGAAGGTGTAAATTCATTTTATTAAAATATTTTAGGATTTTTTTTCATAAAAAGTATTCAAATGTTGTAGGCATGCATATAAGAGATTAAATTAAAATCTCCAAGTATAATTTTATATTAGGGGATTTTTTTTAGGAATTAAAATATAGAGAAGTGTGGAAGTATTTTGCATTAATGTTGGATGTATTTTTCATACTATTGTGCTCTTAGATCAATGCATTTACTCCTATTATTATTAAATTAGTATAAAAAGGTATGATCTCTCACTTTTAAGTCCAAACTCTTTTTAATTATTTAAACTTTTTTTTAGAGCCTCTATTGTGAGATTCTTTCTTAGTAGTTAGTCCAAGTTTAATATTTATGTAATTTAGTATCTTATATGTGAATGTGAAATATATTTTAGTACCTTATTTAGAGTATGTGGATAATTTTTTCCCAATCAATATATGTGTTTATTTTTTCCTCTTGAATATTAATTATAGAATGTTCTATTGAAAATTTTATCCATTATTCCTATGAATATATTCCTTTTGATGAGTGTTTGATACACTAATATGGTCCATCACCTTTATTTTATATTTTATATTTTTATTTTCAGTTCTTATCCTCTTCCATATAAACATTAGGATAATGTTATTATATTAGTATCCAACCTCTCTAATCTATAGGTTATTTTAATGCCAAGCTTCATTTATTAAATACACAAAAAACTATTGTGTTTGTGTGCATGGTGAAATTTTAGGCTATCAAATTTTTTTATCATGCCAAGTAGAACCAAATGCAAATATCTAGCTTTGCTTTTTGAAATTTATAATCTTTTTTTAGTTTGATTATTTTTCATATCATTAGTAGAATCTAAATTATTTATATTACTATGAATAAAAAATAAATGTGTTACACTAATGAAATATGGGTGAGTTGGTAAAGTTACTTTGTTGATTCAAGCACCACCAAGTTTCAAATCTTAGTTTCATATTGAAGGCTAGTTGTGGCTGATCATTGGTATTATTGGGTTGGTTGTGGCCGATCACTAGTATTCTTGGGATAGTTGTGGATATTGATGATATTCTCAAACCAATTATGGCCATTTGTTGGTATTTTTTAGCTACTTGTGGCCATTATTGGTAATTATGGTACTTATGATATATGATCAATTGGGGATCTAGGCCCCTGATTATGTCCTAGACTAGTTGGAGCTTTGGTCAAAAGTGAAAGGGTAAGGATTTCACCAAAACCAGTATCCATTAAAAAAAGTGTGTTACAACCATGTAATTTTTATTTATTTTTATCATATGTTAAAATTAGACCTATATATTTTAATTATTATGATAAATACCCACCACCATATTTTTTATTTTATTTTGTTGTTAGGGTGGAAAATAATTAATAAAATTAGGTCTTTAGAGCATCCCATCATCTACTTAGGTATTTTACTAAATTTAAATCAATAAACCTTTACTTTAATTTTTCAAACCTTTAGTTAAAATTTTAATTTATGAAGTATAGTTAACTATAATGAAGCACATTATTTGTGTTTAATTCAAGTATATTCCTTTAAATATTATGGATAATATTATATATAAGTCATTTATTTATTAGGATTTTATAGGCCCCTAAATTGATAGAAATTGAATGATATTATAAAATTAGCCTCAAAAGCATTACCTCATTTCAATGGATACAAATTCAAAACTACCATAAACTTCATGAAATATGTGTAACATATTTTTTCATTACACATTTTCACTACACCTAATGTAGCTCTTAGATTGTTGGCATCATTTCTCAAGGTAAAATATCTTGAATGGTTCAAATATTTTACACTTGTATCAATTTTAGAATTGTATCAACTATGTTATTTATTTCATGATAGGTTTAAGCACAATATAGAAAACTTGTCTTTGATTGAGTACCTTTCCATAATCAAAAGAGACTCCATGGAGCAAATATTATATTTCAACTCCAAATTCTAGAGAACATGGGAAAGGAATCATGGTGAATTTTATCTATCAAAAGGTATGGATGTTTTATATTACTTGAGATATTTTGATCATGACTTTGATTTCATGATACAAGTTTTGGGAGGAACATATCTTCCACATAAATATGCCAATTTTTTTTTAATAAGAACATCATTTAATCTAGTAAAATTTATCCTATAACTCAAATATCACTAATTACCCATCCTTATATCTTATTTCATATCCCTCACAATTCTTATTACATAAAACTAAATTAGCCACCTAATTTCCCCCAATTTACGTATTTTTATCCTAATATTATATATAAAAAGAAGAGGATTTTAAGGGAGTTTTTCAATAATCTCATGGCATTTAAAATGTAATTATATCTCATAATATGTTTAAAAATAGATTTTTATAAATTATAATAATAAATATTGGAATTATTCTATCCCAAAGCCCTATCAAGAGGACTACCACATCTATGAGCTGAAAATATTTCAACACTTTCTCGCATGTTATCCAAGCATATTAAAAATTCTCCTTACCCATCATAGAAATAATGGAAGATTACAAAGATTTTAATACATGATCTTATTAAATTTAAAGACATAATGTAATTAATTTGTTATGTATAAACGTGCTTTATTTCAATGTAATGTATATGAATCATATATGCCTATAATCATTGGGTATAAATAGAAATTTATATATGTGTATAGGTATGTTGTTCAAATGGATTGCTCATAGAGAAATGGAATGATGGGTACAAAGGAATACATATAAGTTAAGGAAATGGAATTATTATTGGATTCCATGGAAATTTATTATGAGTATTTGTCCAAATAATGTGAATTTCAATTCCAAATTGAAGATCTTCTATGGAAATAAATATTTAACGATTAAATGGAGCATAACATTATTGACTCAATATATGATTTGTATTTATATTTATAGGATATTAATAAGGGAGGAAATTTTGGGTTCAAATTATAATATGTTTTTAATGTCCTATTAGAGAATATTGTTTAATTTTATGGCATAAAGAAATCATGTGTAAAAATTATTATAAACATGAGGATACTTCTTATATCTTTGAAAATGAAGAATGCCATGTTGATAGGTTATTTAATAAAAATGATGTTTTAAACTAAAATATGACAAATTATAAGATAAATATTGTTATATTTGAATAATAATATCCCATTGATCATGTAGATATAACCCCAAAATATTCTTTTACACAAAACTCCTTAAATAATTTTTAGAAAAAATATGAGAGGATGAGTTTTTAACCCATAACCATTTAATTCTTTAGGAACCTTATAAAATAACTCTTTAAAATTCTCTATTACCATTTATAAAATATTAAATAATATATGTAAAATAACCAAATCTTAAATCTCTAGACATTTTTTAGAATGAATCAAAGTAATTCTAATTTACTTGTTGTAGGTTTATTTTTCATTGCACTGAGTAAATATTAATATTTTTAATAGGAACACCTTCTTAGAGGGCATGAAAAAAATATAGGTAAATTTATATTTTTTAAGCATGAATTAGAATCCATTTATATTAATATCACTACTTAGGACATAAATGTAATTTAAGACCAAATTTAAGCATCCCCTAAAAAATATTGGTAAGTACTAATAGGATAATGTTGTAATTCATGATAATATATACTAAATATGTTCAATCTATGAAAAAATTATATCTCCCTCTAGTAATATCACTACATATAATAATATAATTATGTATAATGTAATGTATATCAACACACCATAATAAATAGTATTGGGATAAGATGCCTTAATATGTAATATATTAAAAAATATAATAATACCTTTATGGTAGTACAACATCATGTAATATTCATTAAATAATGAATAATTTTACTATTACACATTGATGGGGACACCTCCAATATCATATAATAATAATAATAAAATATTCATTTTTTATTTCATATCCTTTAAAATAATATTCTTTTGCATTATATAAACCTATATTACTAATAATGGATATGTAAACTCATAATCCCAATGTAGGTTGATTCATTACCTAATGTACTAATTCTAAAATTTACTCATTCAACCTAATGTATTTGACCCATATAATTAACTAATAGGGATGTGTGTAAAATTTTAACATATCCATAGACTCATATAAGTAAATATATCATATCCCTAGATGAAACATGAGAAGCAACCAAGTAATAACCTTACTTATAATACTTGTAGACTTGTATCCATGCTCCATCATCCAACAACCCATATGCCATTTTAGCACACCAAACTTTATTACTAATTATAATGTGTTATTTTTATTCCAATCATGAATATTATGTTATCTCATTATGGAAATGTGTAATGATTCTCCCTTTGATTCCATACATTACCATAATGGTTAATCTTTATTATTCCATATATATATATATATATATATATATATATATATATATATATATATATATATATATATATATATATATATATATATATATATATATATATATATATATATATATATATATATATATATATATATATATATATATATATATATATATATATATATATATATATATAATGATTGGTCCATGTATTCCCTATATATCCAAAGTGATTGATGTTATGATGGTCCTTGAAATTCCTCCATGTTTTTTTCATCTCATGATTATGTAGCTATGTATATGATTTAATCTTAATATATTTTCTGTTACTTTGAACTTATAAACATTTTCTCATACCTATTCTCATTTTTCATTCGGTTGTGACTTTATCACTTTAGTAGGTGAAGTTTTCTTATCTACTTGTAGTAATTTTTTCTAAATTCTATAATAAAGGATACCCCTAAAAATACCCAAATAATATATATATATAAATCACAAAATAATAATTCAAAATAATTTTATACATAGTGAGCTTTAAACATTAAAAACCTAGATATTCTTACAATCTACTTGATATTTTTTGATATTATTTTCTTGAAATTATAACTTATGAGCCATATACATAATGATAAATTTATGTATGTTACTAGGTTTATTTAAAATCTTATCCTACATATCACCTTCTTCCTCATCATTATCGTCTACATCTCCTTCTACATTATTTATAGACTCTTTCAAATCATGATTATGTTCATCTTATTTTTTTTATTCATCATCTACACTCTCTTTCTCATTACCATCATCATAATTATGTTCATCCTATTATTCCACATCATCCTAATTTTTCACCTCCTCATGCTTAACATTTTTTATTTTTATTCACCATATTTCATTCTTCAAAGCTTTAAATGTATTTTTAATATCAATAACCATATTTATTATTTCTTCTTGATCCATAATTCATTAAAAAAATAGGGTTATAAGGACACCAATATTCAATATATCTCAATTTTACATCCCAAATATGAGAATAAAAACATCTATACAATTAAATGTAAATATTAGCTTAGAATGAACTTTGACCAAAATGTTTTGATGGAGATCAGCTTTAAGAACAAATTTTCAAAGAACATTCCCCCACTATATTTTTTTAAGAATTCAAAAAAAGTAAAGTTATTATAATAATCCCTAAAATTATGTATTATAGATAAGAATTAAGAAAAATAATAAAATCACAATAACTCAAATAAAATTGATAAAAAAACCCTATGTTTTATTTTATAGCTTCCTCGACTGAGTTTTAAACTTGATTAAAACATTGTAGAATAATTCTTGAAATTAGGATGATATGATGAGTTTATGAAAACAATATAAAAAATAAATAAATTTCTCTAAAATGATCACTAATTTTTTCCTAATTGTGGCATCCTTAAATGATTTTACAAATCTAGTAATAAATAGTAATAATTCATAATGGATTGAAAGATATAAGCTATTCTCTAAAATTAATTATTCCTCCAAACCTATTATTAAATCAAATTTATGATACCACTTGGTATTATCCACACATATATTAATAATACTATGAATAATTTAACGTAGATTAATAAAACAAAAGAGATATTAGTAAGACAAGATGCCCAAATATGTAATATATTTAGAAATATAATAATACCCTTATGGTAGGATAAAACTATACTATACTCCTTAGAGGAGGAATAACTCTTCGATTTCACTTTGATGGAGATGCCTCAAATATTTTATAACAAATATAAGACTGAAATTTTAATTGATCTACTTTACAAATAATCAATTCATTAGATGTGTATATATTCTAGTCAAGATTAAAACCTAAAACTATATTTATTTAATTTTTTAACTTATCAAATATCATAATTCAATGTTGTTATTATCATGATCATCTATCCTAAAATGGAGATAGGCAAAGGCAGAGAAGAAATGGAAGGACCTCAGTAATTTGAATTTCAATTTAGGTGGGCAAAATAGAAAATTAGCGTAGAGACTGATGCAAAGGCCAAGTAGGATAATCTATGTAATGAAGATGGCTCAAGGTTCAATGCAACTTTATGTGACAAGTTTCAAGGTAATATCAAGGAAGTAATGAGCCATAATGAGTCAAGGGTCCACAATGTGTTAGCTAACAATAAGGACAATAAACAATAGGGGCCTCCTAGGATGCTTTACTCCCATGTGTCTCCCATATCTTGGGTAGATCAAGTGCATGGAAAATACCAGGTGGGCTAGGAATTGTTATATCTTCACATCATCCCATTAGTCAAAAATAACAAAATATGTGTTTTTATCCTTGCTCCATGGTGCAATGAGTGGATGTGGATTTGTCAAAATTCATCTTGTTTAGTGTTAATGGATTTTGATCAAACATTGACTTCTTCTAAAGTTGGGATAACTTAAAATGGAAACATAAAAGGCCATTTAGACGTACTATATTTGGTAATGGTATTTTTTTAACATTACAAATCAAGAATATTTTTTTAGAGTCCTCTCAGATAGATTATGGTTTATGGGAAAATCAAGCATCACTATCAGATGGTGGAAGGTGAACTAATCTAAGAAGATCTGATATGGATGACATCCCTATGTGGGTAGTATTTCTGAAACTAACCTTAGAATATTGGCATATAGAAGTAATAATAGGTATTTTTAGAGCATCTGGTTAGCTCATCTCCATTGATCCAATCACTCTATCTCAAAGAAGGATGGTGGTGGTTTAGTTACATGTTTTCTTTCCATATTTTAAATTGTTATTGTATTTAATAAAAATAAAATATAAATATGGAAAATGGGATGACTACATTGAATATGAGAACTAGGCCATCATATGTCCCAAATGCAATGTCCCAAGTCATATGTAAAAAGACTACCCTGAGAAGTATTAAGTCTAAGCCATTCCAAAGAAATCTTGGATTTGGAAATTGGCCCGTCCTTCATAACACAAAGACAAATCTCAATATGGATGGAACCCTATGACTACTCCTAGATCATCCTCCTTGGGGCCTTTAAAATTTATTTTGATTTCAAAAAATGGTGTTTCTCCTCAAGAGAAACCTAGATGTAATGTTTTTCCTTAGACCATTTCTACCATCCCATCAAATGGAGAGACCCCACTCTTGTTAGGCTCCCCTTGGTATTATTAACTATAAGGCCCCTCCCTTTGGCCTTCTCCATCTTATTTATATATGGTGGTGATCACTCACCACTAATTTACCATTCAAATCATAAAGGGGAACTCTCTTCTCTATATGTCTATCTCTTTTTGGGGTAATGTTGAATATTTTGTGGAGGCCCTACTTTCCACTCCTACCTAGAATGGTAAAAAGGATGACTCCTCTCTTGTTTCATCACCTTTAGAGAAGATACTGAAGGGATTTATATGTAACTCAAATCTAGGTAACATCACCAACTTGGCATAGCCCTGGTTTCCACTCCTATTCAATCTCACTCCTCACCACCAAAGGAGGAGTTTTAGAAGGGATGCTACCATACATCAAACTAGGGTAACATATTAGATTAAAAATAATACATGGATCAAAGTATCCCTTTATTTTCTACTTTAAATACCAAAGATGATTAATCCTACACAAAGGAAGGATTGCTAAAATCACCTAACACTAATATGGTGATACCAAAGACAAGGGCCAATGTTCCATTGGTAAATCACCATATTTGGAGGAAAATAAATATGAAATATTTATAAATAATACAAAAATAAGAAAAGGATAAATAAATTAAATGTAGGAGTTACCCTAAAATTTCAAGGCAAATCTCTGAGAAGGCTAGCTCAAAATATTGAAACAATGAAAGAAATTGCCAAGGGTTCTCAACAAACCCTTAAAAGTCATATCACCAAAGAAAATAAATAAACTTCCTCACATGTAATGTTAGGTGATTAAATAACCATATAAATTAAAATACCCTTAGAAAATTAAGAAAAATAATTGATCCCATCATTATGTTTATTTAAGAAACTAAAATGTCTGAAGAAGCTTTAGGAATGTGCTCTGATAAAAGCTAGAGAAAAGCTAGTTTTGCAACTTCTAGTTATTTTGGTACCTTAGGGTGTTTAGAAGTATTATATAACTTGGATTATTTATTATTTTATGTATTAATGAAAAATAATTTTCATATTTATATTCTTTTTATAGATATAGCTAGTAGGAAAGAATGGATATTATGTAGCATTTATGGTCCAATTTCTAAAATTGCAAGGAGAAAATTATGGGAGGACCTCTAGCATTATATAAAACTTTTGGGAGATATAAATGGTTAGTGGATAGATATTTTAACACTCCACTCTCCCTAGGGGAAAAAAGGGAGGGAAATTAGATTTCATAGAAAGTATGTTAGATCTCAATTACTTTCTTGTAGGAGCTAGCCTCATTAATGTGGAAATAAAAGTTAATCCATTTACTTGGACAAATAAAATAATATGACACAATATAATTTAGGTTCATCTTGATCACTTTATTCTCACTCTTAATTGGTATATTCAATTTTATATCTCTCTTTCATCCTCACCCAAAATTGGTTCCAACCACAATTCTCTAGTGTTTGAAGGGGAAAATATATATAAACTAAATACCATCCATTTTAGGTTTAAAAGTATGTGGTTATGCCACCCATATCTAAATGAATCCATTAATGAATAGTAGAAGTAACATTTTTCAAGTTTAGATATGTACATTCTAGTTAAAAAACTAAATTTATTGAAGAGGAACCTAAAAAATGGAATAAAGAAGTCTTTAGGAAAATATTTGTCTAAAAGAAGGCTCTAGAAGAGGAATTGATGAATATATAAGAATTAAAGATTATACAGGGGAACAACGAGCCCTAATATTTCAAATAAGAATTTTTTTGAGATAGTTACATAATCTTGAGGCAAAATAAGAGGCGTATTAGCATTAAAAATATAGATGTATATGGTTTAAGGAAGGGGATAAAAACATGAGATTCTTTCATAATTTTATGTCTAGACACAAGAATTTTAATATAATTAACCATTTATAAATGGGTAATGATATCCCTAATAAGGAAGAAGATGACATCAACTATCACATAATCAAATTCTTTAAAAAGCTATTAATGGAAGATGGGTCCTTTTATGAGCAACTTGAAGAAAAAAATTTGAGTAATTCTAATGAAGTCATTACTTATTCAAATAATGCTACCTTAATTAAAACTCCATTGGTGGATGAGGTTAAATGGGAGGTATTTGTGATGGAAGGATTTAAGGCCTCTATTATTAATGGTTTCCCTCCATTTTTAAAAAAAAATTGGAACATCATTCACCTAGAAGTTGAAGAAGTTATGAGTGAACTATTCTACTTAGGATTGTTATTAAGATAAATGAATAACACCTTCTTGGTCCTCATACCAAATAAACTAGGGGAAAATAATCTTAAATATTTATGAACCATAAACATGTGCAATATCATCTATAAGATATATTCAGTCTTCTTTGTAAAAATGATACAAACCCTTATGGATAAAGTGATTGAGGAACAATAGGGAGATTTGGTCTATAGAAGACAAAGTAATGATGGAATAATGGTTCAAAAATCCATCCATTCCATCTCTAACTCTTCCAAACAAGGTATGTTTGTTAAACTAAATATGAATAAATCCTATGATTGAGTCTCCAAGAGATTTTTCATGAAAATTATTGAGTGATTGGGATTCAATGCAAAGATTAAAAAACTATACTGAGCTGCATATCAATGCCAAAATTTATCATTTTGATTAATGGGGTTCCTAAAGTATAGTTAATATTATTTAGATGGTTGAGATAGGGGATCCTCTATCCTCTTATCTCTTCATCACTGTGGTAGAAACATTAGGAAGGAGTCTGTAGAAAACTTAATCTCAAGGTTCTATTAATGGCATTAAAATGGGTCTCAAAACTAACCCTATCACCCATGATAAATTTAATGATGACATGATCATTATTTCGAAAGCCTTGGTTTAATAATCCTAGTAGCTTGCACTAACCCTCCAAAACTATGAACTAGTCTCTAATTAATGAATTAATTTTTGTAAGATCTCTATCTTCTTCATCAACACTCTAGTTCTAGTATAGTAAAAGCTAGATAATATTTTATAATTCTAGGTGTGCCATCTTCCCTCAACCTACTTGGGTATTCCTCTTTTTGAAGGTAGGATGATCCCTAACTTATAAAGTTCACTCATTGACATAATTCAAAGGGAGTTGGCTAGTTAGAAAGGCCATTTACTCACCTAGGTAGGTAAATTACAACTACTTAAATATTTAACCTAGAGCATCCCTATTTATTTTATGTTAGTTTTTTTAATTCCTAATAAGGTGGTAGACAAGATTAAACAAATTCAAAAAACTTTCTCTGGAAAGGTATTAAGGATAATTTCAAATACCACCTTGTTTCTTGGGAAAAATCTTACCTCCTTAAGGCAAATGCGAGACACTATCTCATAAAAATTAAAAACATGAATCAATAGCTTCTTACCAAAATGGGATGGAAAATTATGAAATAAGAGAAATAATGGACCATAATTTTAAAATCCAAATATTTAGAAGGAAATGAAGAAGATTGCTTTCTCTGGGAAGAAGGTCATACTAACAGATCTACTTTATGGAAGGCCATTAGTAGGTATAAGGACCTTATGAAAAAAAGGTCCAAATGGAAAATAGGGAATGGAGATAAATTTGGCTTCTATTATGACTCGTGGTTATCTAACTCTCCCCTCTCATCCTTAGATAACTAGGCCAATCTCTATCTGACCTTCAAGGAGAGATGGGTAACTAAGGTGAAGGACTATTAGGAATGGACCAAAGAATTAAAAGTATATAAATTCCTATCCATTAATAATAATAATGTAGAAGACATCCAAGTAGTCTAGGACCTTAACTATTCCCCCATTCGAATCCATGTTCCCATCTTTCCCAAGAAAGACTACCTATTTTAGGTAGATGAAGATAATGGGAAATATTTGGTAGCATTTGGACACCTTTTTGATCTAGGGTTGGAGAATGAAAGGGAGAAATAGAATGCCTTATGGATCAATAAACTTTTCCTAAGGTTAACTTATTCTTATAATTGACAGCCCATGAAAAAATACTCATGACAGACAATCTAGCCAAATAAGGGATTATACTTCTTAGCATATGTCCCCTCTATAGATAAGTGGAAGACTTGTTCAATAATCTATTATTATCTTGTATATTTAGTCCATGCATCCTGGATTAGATATTGGACAAATTTAAACTATCTTCGGTCAAACCAAATACCATCCTAGACCTCATCACTCAATGGAAATCACCTAGGTCTCTCCCCTCCCTATATTTTTTCTAGTTTCTAGCTCTCCCACATTAGTTATAGGCCATATGAAAAGCCCACAAATATGGTATTTTTTCCAACAAAAAACACTTCCCTAAAGTTTTTTTCTCCTATATTTTCTAATCCATTGTTGAAAATTGGAGGGTGTTCCCCTTATAGATAAAAACTTGAGTTATATGGAAGAATAATTTATTTTTAGAGAATGGGATTTGGAGCATAATGTCATCTCTCTAACTAAAATATCCATGAGAAAACAAGTCAAGTGGAACCCACCACCATTAGACTAGTTAAATTTAATCTTTGATAGTGATTCAAAAGGCAAACTAGGTCCTATAATTGGTGGAGGGGTTATTAGAAACGTTTTTAGGAAGATGATCAATGCATATGCTGGCACCATGGGGAATCAAACTACTATGTGTTAGAAGCAAAAGTGGTGATCTAGTTTATATAAATTGATGCTCAACTCAATGTGGGAAGGTTAATCATTGAAGGTGATTATCTAAACATCGTAGATGCCCAAGTGGTAACACCACCCCTTCTCACACTATTAAAACTTTCATATATAGTTCCAGGGGTCTAATCAAGGATCTAAGAAACCCTGTCATTAATCATACCTATCAATAAGGAAATGGGGTTGATGATTTAATATCAAACTATGGAATTTTCATATCTATTTTATCTATATATAATGAAAGTAATCACATCCCATTGCACATCACAAAGGCAATTTAAAATGAATCCATCATGTCATAGATTGTGATGGTGTTAGTCATACATGTAAAAATCATATCTAGTTCATTGTGTTTCAATTATCATATTAATTCATTATTATTTCACATGGGATTTTATTTCTTTGATTTGGGTGAAATATATCTTAATACTTCCCTTTTCTTCCATGGACTACAAGATTAACCAAGAAAAGGTAGACCCTTGTTACCATTCAAACACTTTTTTATTAGGAAAGAATATGATTGGGGGAGATAGAGATAGGCTCAATCCAACTTCATGCTCATAGGTTTGATATAATAAGAATGTATATAAAAATATTCACAAGGGAGGTCTAATGGAATACATATAATGAATCATAGGGCCTGACATAGACCTTGCTAAGGATTTTGTTCAAGCATGGAATAAAGGAACTGTAGAGATAAGAGGTCTCAAAATAAATACTACTGAGGAGTTGATTAGTGAGGTAACTAAGATTTCATGCAAGGGTTCTAAATTTTCTTAGGACCAATAAAATAAGATGGAGATGATACAGATATTTTTTAGAATAAATGATACTTTAAAAATTGATAAAAAGGGTTTTTTGCCAATGGACCTATTGAGTATTAGCTGAAGGTGTGACTTCATATTATGAAATACCTTATTTTAGAAGGTAAATATAATATTATCTTATCATACCATTTTCTACTTATTAACCATTTTCATAGTTATAAAATCAATCTACCTTACTACTTGTTGAAGTCCCTAGAAAGAACATACCTCAATTTTCAAATTAATGAGTTGAACACCATATTCCACCAAGGTATTTTTTAATTTATTGTCAAGCATGGTGAGACATTGTGTCATAAAGAATTAACATTAAGAGGGTCTTCTATGGATGAGGAATCCTCTATAGAAGACCCAACCATGGACTCTCCCCAGCCTCCTCCTGGCCCTTCCCCTGCAATCCCCAATTCTAAAATCTTCACAAGGGAACTTCCTCTTTAGATCATAGTAAACAAACTCAAACCTTTTTTTTATGAAGGGGATGTTGTGGAATCTTATGAAAAGGGGAATCCCCCCTTATCTTTTTTCAATCAAGAATAATAAGAGATAGTTGGAGGATTTTAATGATAAACTTCATGAAGTAGGACTTGGCCTAGCCAGTCTAATCAAGGAGTGGAACTCCATTAATATGGATGCCACTAAAATGTTACATGCTTTTTTACATCACAACAAGGTAGAGGCTCATAACTAAAGATAAGATGTTGAGAAGGTATAGGTTCATCTAACTCTAAAACCTTCCTCCAAACCCTTCAATGTGAACTCCCTCAAGAAGATCTCAAAAAATGAATAGTCTCAAAAGAAACTGATAATGATTATGCTGAAGGACATCATGAAAGGCTTAAGTAATAAGACACAAGAAAAGATAATTAGAAATAGGTCAATGGATAAGGTGGGGGATAAGGATGCTAACAAGGAACTCAGGAAGGAAACTACCCTCCCTAAGTATTTATTTTGTTTTGTTTTTTCTATTTTATCTATGATGTAGTCTTCATATACTTGTATTTTCTCAACCATACCATGTTTTTCGTCCCTTGGGGATTTTTATGTTATGTTTTAATTCTGTTTAAATTTAGTTTGCAAGATCCTTGTAAAACTTGCTTATTTTACCTAATCAAATAAAAAATGTCATTATTATCATATTCTAATTTAGATTTTTTTTGGAATTATAAATCATATTTCTAGATTTTAATTTGAATGTTTTTAGAACTTAGTGTTTAAAAACTATATTGATCTAATGTAATTTGTTCAATCAATACACCATTTTGTTGCAAAGTGTAGTATTAATTATTATTCCATTTTGAATAAATATAAGTGGACGAGAAATATAAAAATTATCAATGTAGGAAATATAAAGACAAATTATGAAAAATATTAGTTTAGCTAAAATATCATAATTATCAATGCAACATTTAACATGTTATAATTATCACATATATCCATGTAGCATTTAGTGTGGGAAAATTATGAAAAATTTAAGTGTAATCAAATTATAAAAAATATACATGTAAACTTTAGTGTGTTGAAATAATCACACATATCTAAACCTTAAAATTATCATAAATATAATTAATGCAACATATATTTATTTTAAACTAATATACATATAATTGTGTACACATCTATTTTTTCATAATATAAATATAAGTTTGTGTAAATAACCACAAACATAGGAAGTCTTGAATTTTTTGCCACAAATCACAAAAAATGACAAATAAACCATTAATAAAATTTAAATATAAAAATTACCACATATAATTAATGCAACATCGTTTTGGTTGAAAATAATTTATATATAATTGTGTATATACTAAAATTTGCGTATCATAATTATAAACTTTTGTAAATCACCACAAACATAATAAGTATTTTTTATTATCATAAATCATAGTGAAAACATATTTTCCACAAATATATTGAGTTTTAAAAAATTTACACACATAATTTATTTATTGACCACCCAATTATATCTATTTACAACATTAAAACCAATGTGAATTGAAACCTGCAGTTGCCAATCAAAAGGTTTGAATCATGAAAATAATATTTAATTTATTACGTAGAATTATAAATTAAAATATAATTTATCTTCTATCATTGTCATTTTTATATCCCAATTTCACCCTAAGTATTATAACATTTGAATCCATGGATTAATATGGTTATGATTTAATTATTATTATTTTGATTTGAGCTTTATGACATATACTAGTTATGGGATAGTTATATGATAATTTGTTTATATGTTGGATTAATTATGTGACAATTGTACTTTATTATTTATATACATTATGGATGTATATTTGTTAGTTATGCATCATTAATTTTTGATATATATGATGACTCAGACTGAAGACCCAATTGTCATGAAGTGGATGCAAGATTGATTATTCCCTTAGAGCATGATAGAGGAAAAGCATAATCATAGAGGATGGAATAGATGGGATGATTGGGGGATGATAGAGTAAATAATATTAACCCAACACACACCATAATAGAATAACTTGTTTGAATCTTTTTTATTTTAGATGGTTAGTTTATTTTTGAATACTGATCTACTTTTGCTATGATCATGTTTTGGTTGATGATTATGATGATCTTATTGTATGATCTCATGTATGATTTTAGTGAATATATTTACACATACAATTTTGTTTTATGATGATGTTTTTGATGCTTACAATAATCTAGTTGTCTAACATTGTGACTAGTTTAAATGATATTTGGTAATATCATAGTCTTGATTTGATGTCTTTATGTATAATAAATAGTCAAAGCATTTGTATAAACCTATGATTAGATAATGATAATGCTAAAATTATTATAAAATATATATATGTGTAATAAAGTATTATAATATTCAATAGGATTATATTTGTGGTTGAAAGTTGGTTATTGATTTCTCCATAGTTGCATTGTTATTCAAAATTATAATGTAGTTAACCTTTTTGAGTTAATGCCAATAGTTGCATTGTTATCCTATGAAATTAACCTTAGCTACAGGATTGAAATGTATGTGGCATTAGTCTTATGTTATAAATAGAATTATTAATTGTTTTGATTTATATTTTAAAGAGATAATTACCTATTACATTTAAATTAAGAAAATTTAACTATAATTATAGTGCTAACTTAAGACTAAGTCTAATGCATGGATTACATTGAAATTTGAAGGTATAAAACCATAATTTTATAATGAATTAATTGGATATAAGTTGGTAATTAACTTTGAACTTGAACAAAAAGATTGAAAACACACAATTTATGAAAATAAATGAAGCTCAAGTTAAGATGATGGTAATTGATTTTGAACTAAAACAATAGAGAGGTACATTATGCATGGAAATTAGATTTTTAAGAATGAGATATATTAAGAGAATGGGAGAATATGTCGATAGTACAACATGATATGGGAAGGAAGAATGAGGTGACCAAAGAGATATAACAGAGAAGAAAAATACATTTAAAGAGAAGGATAATGATCTTGGAGGAAATTATAAATAGGTGTTGTAATTCCATTTCATGGTAGCTAGGATTAGAAATTTGGTGTATATTTTATTGAATGGGTTTCAAACCATGCCTCCAAAGTAAATTATGTGTGTTATTATGTTCCATATAAAATTAAAAATTTCATATACATATAGGTTTATTTTATTATGAAAATATATCACACCTATTTAAAGATAGGGCTGTGTATATAGGTCATTGATAGTTTGATGGGTTAAGGATCATATGGACTTACAAGAATAAATTTTTAATGTGTAATTTGAATTATTTCATATTTGAAAGAGGTTTAAAAATGTTTTATATATATATGATTTTATATATATTCATACCCATGTATATGGATAGTTATATTCAAATTATATAATGTTTACATGAAATTGGGAAATCGATTTAAGTATTTTATGTTTGAGATCCTTTAACTAGTTAAGTAAGATTATTATTCCATATATTTTATACCTATATCATCTACATACCCATTATACTATAACAAATTGACCAGGATAAACTAGTGGTTGAGAAAATAGGTAAACACTTAGGAGGTGAACATGTCATTTGACTGTGTCAAGCTCTTGGCTATGTATAAACTTTAAAAGGTAATTATTTATGTAGTTGACTGAGTATAAGATATATATTTGAGGTATACATTATGAAGTACTATTGTGCATTATATTTTAATATAATCATTATATTTGACTATGTTAGAGACCTTCAAGGAAAATAATAAACTAGATATTCATTACATACTTCCTTTAGTTTGTCATTGAAATTAGACATGCATTTAAGTATTTGTATTTTATATTTTTGTAATATAATGAAGATTATGTAGTGTATATGTATATATTATCAAGAGTTAATAGCATGATGATATGGAAATGCTCTGTATACTCCATTTGGGAAAAAAATGGTAAATGTATGAAGGAAAATATGTTTTCTCCTATTTTAAATCAAAATTTGGGTGGAACTTTATTCTTGCCTCAGATTTACATATTTTAGTTTAAACTCAATTTTATTTTTAAACATGTCTTCTACACACTCTATTTATTATAACTAGTTGACTAGGTCAAACCAGTGTTGGTATATGTTATGTTATTGATGTAAGCATTATAGAATGACTATGTTAGCTATCTAGATATCACCCAATGGAGGTCATGTTTGTTCAAGTCTGGGTTGTACCTAGACTAACATGGGAATGATCTAAAGGCTATGGGATTCCTATATTTAGACTAGACCTCTAATATTTTTTATGAAGCTAGATCATTAGATCTTATAATTTGAACCTTTATTTCTAAAATCTCAAACTTGTTGGTGTGAAAAGAGCCAATAAATTGGCATAAATTAAAATATATTCTAATATGTGATGATGTACCATGAATTTATCACATCCACTCTTGAACTCAGACACTTTAACACACTAATGGACTTATAAAAAAAGTTAATGCAATGCTTACTATATTTTTTATGAAATAATATTTCATATAAAGGTCAGTTTGATGCACTCAGATTAGGAAGCAATGAAAATAAGGTCTGGTATGACACTTTAATTTAGTTGTCCACTATATCTTTGAGAGATCAATGCTAAGACACATTATAATACCTACAAAGAAAGTTTTTAGCATTTATGTTGAACTTGAACATGCAAAAGGAAAATAATAATCACATTTGTATATTAAAAAAACACAAAACACTAAATATAGATTAGAAAATTACTATAAAATACTCTATTCACTACTCCAAAAGGTTTAAAATATAATTCTAGCAGAGTTTAGTCATACCAGCTTGAGGGATGCTCATCAATAGCTTGAAGGATATATTTATAGAAGAAAGGAAGAAAGAGAGATGGAGTTTTGGCACTCAAAAAGGAATAAAATGAGCACAAATCCATTTGAAATGTTGTTCCAACTACCTCCATAAATTAATCTCATTCAAACCCTTCATGATTGATCAAGTTCACTCTAGTCCATTACACTATTACATTATTCTCTCAATGATGCTCTATGATAGATACAACAATGTGATCAAGTTTTTTTTTAGATAATTTTTGTCATCAATATACTTATAACAATTAGATCCATTTATTAGAGTTTTTTCTTATTGTTAATTGTTACTTACTAGTTTATTGAGGCATGAAAGAGTGGAGAGAGGAGTCACTTTCATGTAGTTAGCTATAGTGATGAAGATGTTGAAGTCTGGGTGTCCCTTTCATTTTCCACACCATCCACCACTTTTTACTCATTATGAGGACCAGATCCTCATATCTTGAAATTAATAGAGCTACACCACCTATACTTTGAGTGGCATTTTATCGAGTCATGAATTTGTTTGAAAGATGAGAATCCCCTATCATATCTCAATTATCTACCCCTGTAAATTCTTATTGGTGCCATTTGATCCCAAAATATCTTTTCCTAATCTAATATGAATCATGCTCAATCTTGGTTTCATTCATACTTGCTCACCTTGGTAAAAAATTGACACTTTGACCTCCATCTAAGTCATTTGGGCTTACCTTCATTTGATTTACCATAAAAAACTAACTTTGATCATTAACCCCTTGACTCATCTCACTTTTTTGATCTACCTAATGTGAGTAAACATGATCTGTATATCCTCTACCAAGACTCACATGCTTGTGTCACTTGTCAATCATATGTTGATCTCAGGATCTATTTGTTAGTCTGTTACTTTATATGCTTATGTCATGTGGTGGCCTCTGAACTCCTTTATATTTTGACATGCTCACATGTCATTAGATATGAACCTGTGATTGAATGTGAGCCATTAATCTACCTAGGCCCATTAAACCATTAGTCACCACTCATTATTGGATCTCCTATATGATTGAGTGTTGATCATTGATCCTATCTTTTGAATTCCAATGACTACTTCATGAGCTCAAATTTTGATGTCTACATGAATGTATTTGAACTCTATGTGACCATAACTAGGATATTTGAAATTCAATAGTTATTTTATTAGGATTGAATTTGACATTTTCATACCCATTAACTGACATCCACAATAATGTTAATGATGTCGGCACGAATGTCACTTTACTTCTAGTACATTTTCCCCATAGAAAATAATTATTTCAAACTATATGTTTCATCCTTTTACTATGGACCATTTTCCTTAGGTTGTTTCTTTCAAATGTTTTTTTAGATCTTTGTTGTGGGTTTTTTGTCTTAGCCACTTCCTCTAAAGGAATTTTATTATGGTTATTTTTCATCAGACAAAATATCTAAATAAATTATCATGTAATAATTGATTAAAATAATTAAGTATACCTACCTTAGATAATTTCTTGTAGATAAAATGTCCAATAGAATTCATGCCTTCAAGAAAATTATCTTGAACAATTTTCCTAAATTAATTTCTGCCCTTGTACCTTTTGTTAGAACCTTTGTCTTTAGGATTTTTTATATCAAACAAAATGTCTGAAAGAAATAGTCTTCAAGCTTTTATATAGGGTACTTTGCTGAAAAATGACCCTTTGGCATTTTTGCATTGGCCCCTTTATTGAAATAAATAACCCTCTAGGGGAATTATATGTGACACTTTGTCAAAGCAATGGCCCTTCAAAACTTTTGTCAAACATTTTCCACAAAATAATTATGCCTTTGGGAAAATTATGTGGACAATTTTCCAAAAAAGAAATTTGACACTTAGCTTGAAAAATAACCTTCAGGATTTTTATTTGGTCCACTTTATCAAAGAATGATCCTTCAGGAAAAGTGTCTTTGAGCAATTTCTATAAAATATACCCTTGAAAAAAAATTCTAAGACTTTCTTCAAAGAAATGACCCTTTGAGAGTTTTTTCAGATAAAATGTTTGAAAAAATTCTCGATACTTAGCCAAAAATCCTAAAACAAATCTCCTTAAATAATACCAATAGTTAGCCAAATAAAGTGGAACAATTCATCCAAGGGAATTATGCCTTGTACTTTTTTTAGAACCTTTATGTGGAATAAATTCTCTGGAGGAATTATGAATGCTCTAACACTTAGCCAAAATTTGAAATATTTCTCAAGTATAAACTTAGGCCTTTTTGGACCTATTCCTACAACTATTCAACACAATGCATATCTATTTGGATCCCTCCACTTACAATGTTGAGCCTACTTCCAATCCACCTAATCCACTCAATAATTGGGACCCTTCTCATCTATTTAAACTAGGCATAAACTTGGTATGTGGGCTAAAAAGGCCAACACTATGCACATGTATATCTTGTCCAATGATTAAGTATGCAGTTTGTGATTCATTTAGTATTCGTTGTGATAGGTTTTGTATGATTTATCTAATTTTAAATTATTCATGAACTTTTATTTGAGGTAACTACTTCTAAAGTGAAGTTTAGTATTTGATTTTGAATAATATATCTATTATTATGTGATTCTTTTAAACCAAGTTTTAGACATTTAACATAGTATACATTGATGGTATTTTTGTATATAAACTTTTAAAGGAATTTATATAATGTACAAGAAATATTATATAAATGGAATGATAAACCTTGTTACAAATTTGGAAATGAGTACACTATGTATAGTTGTATCCAACTTGTTGTGTGTATTTGAACATTACCAATATGGATTGGTTATAGGGATGCTTGGATTATTATATAATATTATTTATGGTACACACACACACACACACACACACACACACACACACACACACACACACACACACACACACACACACACACACACACACACACACACACACACACACACACACACACACACTTGTGATTAAGATTTTAGTAAAATTTTGTGATGTTTATGTAATTATGAGATTTATATGATTCATGCCTAGATGGTATGATCTCTGGATAATAATAAAATATATTCATTATATTCAAATTATCATTATGTGTGAGATTCATTTACTGCATTTGATGGACTAAATTAATATTTATTATTATTTCTTGTACTTAGCATGTTTTTATATTTTTTAATATGAATAATCTATTTGAATCATTAGTTTATATACCATATTATATTTAACTAGCCTTACATTGATAATCCCAAACAAGTATTTAGATAAACTTTACTAGTTTAGATAGCATCATGAATGAAAGATGAAGGTAATTTGATCAAGTGGTGTGTATGAAATTGACTAATCCTAGAGATCAATTGCTATTTGAAAAATTTAGACAAAGTAATGTTAGATAGACATTGTCATTTCATATGTTTGATTTATGTGTTTGATTTATGTGTTTGTGATATATCATGTTAGAATGTATTTTATTTATGGTACACATCATGTAGTATAAATCTTACAGCACACAGGTACTAACATGTCTCTCTAGATTCCCACACCATCACTATCTACCCATCCATGAAGGGAGGGACATTCTTTAATATATATTTATGTGGAGGATTTTTGGTTTATGGTTAGCATGGAAAAGCACTCAAATGATGCTCTTTCCCCCCACTATAGTACTTACTTGTAGACTATACTTGAGATTATCAGATATACATGAGTTAGTTTGACGACTCAAGCTCCATGGAGCATAATATCTATTCATTGTATTAAATAAAAATTCCCAATTGAAATGTAATTATACTATTTATTATAATTGAATAGTAGTATCTATGATATTTTAATATTCATGGCTATATTTTAAATTGATTACTTTCCTTACAATTATGTTATGTTAAATGAAATGCTAGTGATTAGAGCTATTATTAGTATAAGATTGTGAAATTCCAATATGATTTGATAGTATGTTAAAATTCACTACTTATATTATCATGGTGTAATATAACGATTGAATAAATGTTGAGTAAATAGTTTAGGAAAAGTTACTACATTTTTCTACTAAAATCCATGAGGGGTTATCACATGTGGTATCAGATCCAAGGCTCAAACTCTAAGAATTAATGAGTTTGCTAAAAAAATTATATTATTATATTAAGAAAGAAATAATAATGGTGAAATAAATATCATTAGGTGAGGGTCCTTCAAATTTCAATTACAATATCCCTCCAATTGATCCTAATCAATTTGCCACTAAATAAGTAACAAAGTTGGATCTACTTCTCATAGCCATGAATGATACCAGTGATCAGATCATAATCCTAGAATAGGAAGTTCATATCCATGTCGAGGAATAAAATTAAGAATAACCTATTGAGCATCCCACTAAGAAGGAAAAATATCTAGATGTGAGAGCTCAGGTAGCTACAAAGTTCTCTAGGGACATGAAAAAGGTGAGTCCACCTATGTTCAATGGAACTATCCTAGATGATGGAGATGAATTATTGATGATATATATGGATAATTAATTTGATATTTGAATCTAATATATGGTTACCAAAGTAGTTTGGTGAGCATACCAATTGGATCGTAAGGTATCTACATAGTGGGCCAATAAAAAGTTGGAAATCAACCTTAATTCAATGACCTCTACTTGGAAATAATTTGACATTATTCAAGTCATGATGGTTTCCATATCTTTATTTTGATCAAAATCTCACAAACTTCTAGAATCTAAAGTAGGGAGATATATCAATGAATGAGTATTAGGAGCAGTTCACCAAACTTCTAAAGTACATACCTCAATACCAAGTAGATGAGAAGTTAAAGATAAGGAAGTTTATCAAGGGATTAAAACCCTACTTGGGAATAATTTGTGACATTATTCAAGTCATGATGGTTTCCATATCTTTATTTTGATAAAAATCTCACAAACTTCTAGAAACTAAAGTAGGGAGATTTATCAATGAATGAGTATTAGGAGTAGTTCACCAAACTTCTAAAGTACATACCTCAATACCAAGTAGATGAGAAGTTCAAGATAAGGAAGTTTATTGAGGGATTAAAACCCTAGATTGATGAGAGGTATATGTTCATGGAACTTCTACCATGGGATAGGTCTTTAAAAAGGAAGTCAAGTAGGAGCAAAATTTGAAGTCTCTTGTGCATGACAAGGATAAGTTAAATAAAAATATTGTAAGTTCTAATCCAATTTTTAAGAAGAACTAGAAATAGAGGAATGGATACTCAAAGAGTAAATTCAAGAATTAGAATGATAAATTCAAAAGTGTATAAAGTAATAAGAAACTAGGTAATGGTTTCAAAGGTGATTTTAAGGGAAACCCATAGACTGATAAGAAAGGACCACTTAGAAGCTATTTCATTTATGGAGGAGACCATTATGCTCATTAATTCACTTAGAATAAGTTAAATAAAAGAAGTCATAATCCTTAGTAGGGTAATTTTTAGCAACATATTCATGTAGCAATTGATAACCAATAAGTCAAATTTTAAGCATCACCTATAAAACTATTAGGTATTTTGTTTGAACATCTAGTTTCCATTTTTATAGATACAGGGGCTACTAAATATTTTATAGATCCTAAAATTCTTATTAATTTTCCTATAAGAGCTATAGTTATGGAAAATACATGGTCAGTATAGTATGGGAATGACTCAAAATTCATGGTTCACAAGTGTTTAATTTAAGTAGAGATTAGGTTTCTTGAATTCACAATAATAGTGGATCTATTTTTAGCACCACTAGGATAAAATGATGTGATCCAAAGACTCAATTGGATTACATAACATAAGGCCAAGGTTGATCACTACTTGAATAAGGTTGAGTGTCTAGATGCTTTTGGAAATTAGACACAAATTTAGGGTGAGAAAAGAGAGTTGAGGCTCAGGAAAATTTCTACAATGTAACTCAAGAGGGAATAGGGAAAAGGATGCCAAGTATGTATCATCAAGATAAATGAAATGGAGGAACTTAAGGAACCATATCTTGAATATTACCCATTTCATAGAGATTTTCATGATGTGTTTCTAGAAGAATTACCAATATTGCCTCCTAAACATGAGTTTGATTTTTCTATCAATATCATACCTAGATTAGATCTAGAGTCTAAGGCACCATATAATATGACAACCATTGATTTGGTTGAATTAGAGGATCAAATATAAGAATTATTTTCAAAGGGATTGATCAGGCCTAGTGTGTCACCTTAGGATACATTAGTTATCTTTATTAATAATAAGGATGCTACTCTTCAACATTGCATTAATTATAGCATGTTGAATAAGGCAACTATAAAAAATAGATATCTATTACCTTGTATAAATGATCTTTTTTATCAAATGTGGGGAATAATGATATTTTATAATATTAGTATTAGATAAAGATACCATCAGTTGAGGATTTAAGATGAGGGATGTTCTAAAGATAGCTTTTAGTACTCTTATGGGCATTATGAGTTTATAGTGTTACCCTTTGGTTTGACTAACACACCAACAATATTCACAAATATCATAAATAATATGTTTAAATATTACCTATATCACTTTATTTTTGTCTTTTTGGATGATATTATTACATATTCTAAGAATGAAGACGATCACCTTTAGTATCTGAAACTAGTCATATAATAGTTGTAGAAGCACAATCTGTATGACAAGTTATCTAAGTGCACATTTTTCTAGGATAGAGTGAAATATATAGGACATATTATTTATACAAATTGTATTTTTGTATATCTAGCTAATATAAGAGACATTATGGAGTGGTCAATGTTAAGGAATGTGTATTAGGTAAAACATTTCATGGGATTATCAAGATATTATAGAATTTTTTTCTGAATTTTTCCAAGTTAGATAATCAAATTACCTCCTTAAAATGGAAGAATAAAACATTTTATGGTAAAAAAAAGTGTGAATTAGCTTTTCAAGAACTGAAAATAAGGCTTACTTTAACACCATTATTAAGAGTTCCTGATCTCAATGGTCAATTTTTAGTGATCAAAGATGTGTTAGGAGAGGTATTGGGAGGATTAATTATGAATGATAGTGTAGTAGTGGCTTATGAATCAAGGAAGATGAAAACTTATGAGGTGAATTATTCCTCTCATGATCTTGAACTTGCAGCAATTTTTCATGCTTTACAAGTTCAGAGATATTATTTTTTGGGAAAACCATTTGAGCTCAAGACTGATAACTTAGGACTCAATTACATTTTCACCCAGCTAAATTTAAATGCTAATCAAAAGTGTTGGTTAGAGTTTCTATCTAAATATGACTTTGATATCAATTACATCAAAGGTAAAGATAATACAATAGCTGACACCTTAAGTTATATAAGGTACATAGTAGCCATGGTTAATATTAAGTGTACTTTTAGGGATCATGTGATTGATTTCTCACCAAGAAATAACTTATATGATCAAGTAAAAAAATATTTGTCTGAGAATGCTCATAATCCTTAGTATAAAGGATTTAGCTTTGAGTGTGATGGTCTTTTGACTTATAATAAAATAATGTATGTGTCAGATTGAAATAATTTGTGAAGCATAGTGTTAAAATAAATACACAATGCCCCTTATTTAATACATCCAAGAATAACCAAGCTCATGGAAGTGATTAGACCTTTGTATTTCTAGAATGGAATCAAGAAATATGTGGCAGACTATGTGTCACATTATTTTGAATGTCAGTAAGTGAAAGCTAAGGATGTGCACCTAGATGGATTATTATATATCCATGATATAATAGAGTGGAAGTGGTAGGTGATCAATATGAACTTTTCCTAAGGTTTACCAATGTCATAGATTAGACATGATGTGATCTTGTAGTTATTGATAAACTAACCAAGGTGACTTGTTTTATACTAGGCCATTTGATAGATGATGCACCTACGCTTGAGAAGAGCTTTGTAAAAGTGTATAGGTTGCATATATATACAAAAAGGATTATTTTATATCATGATATAATGATGAATTATAGGTTTTGGGTAAATCTTAATTCAACTTTGGGTATAGAACTAAATTTGAGCACTGTGTACTACCTAGAGACTAATGGTTAGACTAAGAAAGTTAATCAAGTGTTAGAAGACCTTATTTGTATGTATTGCATGGATAAAAAATACAAATGGGAATATTATCTCTCATTGGTTGAGTTATAATAAGACAACTTATACCATTCAACTTTGAAGATGACACCATTTAAGGAACTATTCAAAATAAGGTGTAGGACACCAATTAATTGGGACATGTTAAATGATGGAGTAGTCTTTGTGCTTGAGATGATTTTTAAATGGAAGAACAATTAAAATTAATCAGTTAGATATTGTCCAAGTCCAATGATAGATAGAAGAGTTATGATGATCTAAAAAGGATAAATAGGTATTTTTTTGTAGGTGGTAAAGTTTTATTGTGGGTTAAGCCATAAAAGAGCTTGATTAAATTTGGGAAGTCAAAAAAACTATCATAAAGATATATGGGACCCTTATAGGTGTTAAAAGTGGTCAATCCTATAGCATATAGGATTACATTGACACGATCCCTAGCTATATTACATAATGTTTTCCATGTATCTTATCTTAAAAAGTATATAATTGATCCTTTGCATGTACTAGATTGGAATGATTTGTAGTTTATGCATCTTGACATGGTCATGCTAAAATAAATTATAGTAATTGACACTAACAAAATTTATTTGCATAATAGATAAGTGTCATAGTGCAAGGTATTTTGGGACTCATACTCTAAGGATAATTTTACTTGGGAGGACTATGATCAGTTATACATGATTTTTACACATTTGTTTGTATGATTTGATACTAGATACTATGTTTTTATTCTATTGATTTTTTTATTCAGAACTATTGTTTTAATAAGTGTCATCAAGAAAATAACTAGTTTTAGTGGGGGAGGATGTTACATCCTAGTTTCACCCTAAGTATTATAACCTTTGAATCCATGGATTATTGTGGTTATCATTTGATTATTACTATTTTGGTTTCGGATTTATGACTTATACTAGTTATGGGATAGTTATTTATTGATTTATTTACATGTTGGATTAAATATATGATAGTTGTAATTTCTTATTTCCATACATTATGGATGTATATTTTTTAGTTATGCATTATTAATTTTTGATATATATGATGAATCAAACTAACTAAATACTTATCATGAAGTGGATATAGGATTGATTCATCTCTCAAAGAATGATGGAGGTAACTCATCATCAGAGAAGATGGTGTAGATGTGATGATTTTAAGATGATAGAGGAACTGCTAGTAACCCAACACACACCATATTAGAATAACTTGTTTAACTCTTTGTTTGATTTAGATAGTTTGTTTTTGAGTGATGATATGCTTATGCTATGATCATGTTTTGGTTGATGATTATGATAATCTGATTGTGTGATCTCATGTATATTATAGTGCATAGATTTATTCATATAATGTTTTTTTATGATTACATTGTTGATGTTTACACTAATTTGGTTATCTAACATAGTGACTAGTTTAAATGATATTCAATAAATATCATTATCTTGATTTGATGTCTTTATGTATAAGAATTAGTTAAGGCATTAGTATAAATCTATGACTAGATAATGACAATGCTATCATTATTATAACATGTATATGTGTAATGAAATATTATAATGTTCAATAAGATTATTTATGGTCAAAATCTAGTCATTGATTTCTCCATAGTCACATTTTTGTTCAAAATTATAATGCAATTAACATTTTTGAGTTAATGTCAATAGTTGCATTGTTATCCTATGAAATTAACCTTATCTAGAAGATTTAAATGCAAGTGGCACTGATATTATATTATAAATGTAATTATTAATTGGTTTGATTTATCTTTTAAAGAGATAATTACATGTCACATTTAATTTAAGGAAATTTAACTATAATAATAATGCTAACTTAAGATCTAAGTCTAATGCATGGATTACATTGAGATTTGAAGGCATAAAATCATCATTTTATAATGAATTAAGTGGACCTAAGTTGGTAATTAACTCATCCTTGAACACAAATATTAAACATGCATAATTTATGAAAATAAATGAAGCTCAAGTTAAGTCAATGGTAATTGATTTCAAATTGAAATAGTAGAGAAACATATTATACATGGAAATTAAATTTTTAAGAATGAGATTACATTATGAGAACATGAGAATACGATGATGGTAGTGCACAATAAAGGAAGGAAGAAAGAGGTGAGTAGAGAGATATAATAGAAAGTAAAAATAAATTCAAGGATAAACATAACCATCTTGGAGCAAATTACTGGTAGGTGGTGTAATCCATTTCATGGTTTTTAGGCTTGGAAATTTTTTGTATGTTTTCTTGAATTGGTTTTCAAACCATTCCTCTAAAGGAGTTGGTGTGTTATTATGTTCCATATAAAATAAAAAATTTCATAAATAGATAGGTTTCTTTTATTATAAAAATCTGTCAGACCAATTTCGAGGTTGGGTTGTATATATAAGTCATTAATAGTTGGATGGGTTGAGTACTGTATGGACCTAGAGGAATAAATTGTTTGTGTGTAAATTGACTTCTTTTATTTTTTAAGAGGGTTAAAAATTATATATATATATATATACATATATATATACATATATATATACATATATATATATACATATATATATATATACATATATATATATATATATATACATATATATATATATACATATATATATATATATACATATATATATATATGTATATATATATATATATGTATATATATATATATATATGTATATATATATATATGTATATATATATATATATATATGTATATATATATATATTTATATATATATATTATTTTTTAAGAGGGTAAAAAATTATATATATATATATATATATAGTTATATAGTTATATTCAATCTATATAATGTTTATTTGAAATTGGGAAATTTATTCAAGTATTTTATGTTTTAGATCCTATAACTAGTTAAGGAAGATTATTATTGCATATGGTTTCTAACTATGTCATCCAAATACCCTTTATACTATAAAAATTTGACTAAGATAAACTAGTGGCTGATTAAATAGGTTAATACTTAGGAGGTGAATATGTCATTTGTCTATGTCAATCTCTTTTCTATGTATAAACTTTAAAAATAAATTATTTATGTAGTTGACCATGTATAAGATATATCTCTGAGGTATACATTATAAATTATGGTTTTTAGTGATACTTTAAGATAACCATTATATTTGACTGTGTTAGAGACTTTTGAGGAAAATAATAAACTTGATATTCATGGGATACTTCCTTGAGTTGGTCACTGAAATTAGATGTATATTTAAGTATTTGTATATTTTGTATTTTTTAATATAATGTAGAATATGTAGTGTATACATATATATTTAGATATATGTATATATTCTTTGGAGTTAATAGCCCAAAGATATGGTAATGCTCTGTATACTTCGTTTAGGAAAGAAATGGTAAATGTATGAAGGAAATTACATTTCTTATTTACTGTGAATTAAATTTTTGGAGTAAATTTATTTTTGCCTTAGATTTATGTATTTTGGTTTGAAATCAATATTATATATGTAAATACATCTTATTCTCACTTTATTTATTATAACTAATCAACTGGGTCAAACTAGTGTTGATATATGTGTTATGTTTTCAAGGTAAGCATTGTATAATGGCTATGCATGCATATATCTTATCCAATGGTTAAGTATTATAGTTATTATTGATTTATTATTAATTATGATATGTTTTTTATGAGTTATCCACTTGTAAATGCATCATGAAATTTTAGTTGAGCTAACTACTTAAGAAGTGAATTTTAGTATTTGACTTTGAATAATATATCTATTATTATATGATTTTATTAAACTAAGTTTTAAACATTTAACATAGTATAAATTGATGGTATTTTTTTTATATATACTTATAAATGTATTTATATAATCTAGAAGAGATACAATATAAATGGAATGATAAACCCTATTACAAATCTAGAAACTAGTATAGTTGTATACAACTTGTTATGTGCAGTTGAACATTACCTATATGGATTCGTTATAGGGATGCTTGGATTATTGTATAAAGTTATCTATGGTATATATATACTTGTGATTAATATTTAAATGAGTTATTGTGATGTTTATTTAATTATGTAATTGATATGAATCATGATCGGATGGTATGATCTTTGGATAATAATCAGATATACTCATTATATTTAAAATATCATTATGTGTGAGATTCATTTAATGAATTTGATAGGATAAAGGTATATTTATGACTATTTCCCATACTTATCATGTTTTTATATATTTTAATAGTAATAATATATTTCAATCATTGGTTTATATACCATGTTATATTTAACTAGTATTGCATTGATAATGCTAAACAAGTAGTGAGATAAACTTCACTAGCTTAGTTAGCATCATGAATGAAATATGAAGGAAATTAGATAAAGTGGTGTGTATGAAATTTACCAATCCTTGAGATCAATTTATATTTGAAAACTTTGACCAAATTAATGTTAGATAGACATTGTCATTTCATATGTTTGATTTATGTGTTTATGAGATATCATATTAGAATGTATTTTATTTATGGTACACATCATATAGTATAAATCTTATAGAAAATGGGTACTAGTAGGTTTCTCTAGATTCCCACACCATCACTATATAAACATCCATGAAGTGAGGGCCATTCATTAATGGGGGATTGTGCATGGGATTAATGGTCCATGGTTGGTGTGGAAAAGTGCTCGAATGATGCTCTCCTTCCCCACTATAGTAATTACTTAGAGACTAAACTTGAACTTATAAGAGATACATGAGTTATTTTGATGAATCAAGATCCATGGAGCATAGTATATATTTATTGTATTAAGGAAAAATTCCTAATTGAAATGTAATTTTACTATTTTTTATACTTTAATAGTAGTAGTTATATTATTGTACCAGTTATGGTTGGATTTTAAAGTGATTAATTTCCTTACAATTATGTTATGTTACGTGAAATGATAGTGATTGGAAATGCTATTGTTATAAGTTTTTGAAATTATAATATGCTTTAATAATATGTTAAAATTCACTAATTATATTCTCATGGTGTAATATCATGAAAGAATAAATGTTGAGTAAACAATTTTTAAAAAATTATTGCATTATTATAGTACAATCTATGAGGGGTTGTCATAATAGTTTCAAACAAATATGACTAAAAACATATTACATTTGAATTATCTTCTATCACACCCATTTAAAACTGACATCAATCAACATAATTTAATTTATCCTCTATAGTTTTCACTTCAAACTATTATGAATGAAAATATCTAATATTTAATTTATCATCTAAAATTATAATTTTAAACCAATATGAATTAAAATATACAATAGGTAATTTATCCTATGACATTATAATTTAAAAAAAATATGAATGAAAATATATATTTGACAATTAACATTTAAATTCAAGCAATTATGAATTAAAATATCATGTTATCAATTAATATTCTAATCCACTAGCAATGCCATAGTTTTTTTAATTAACTATTCACTAGTCGAAAAAATTTAAATAGAAATATCTAATTAGTATTTAACTTTATATAAAAATATAGTAAAACAAAAATGGGTAAATATCCAACTATTAATAATCATTGTAGTCATAAAAGGTAAATAAATATCAAAACATTTATGGAATATTATTATAAATATTTTTAATTTAACTCATGTCACATGTCATAAACCTTCATCAATACTTTTAAAATCACAATAACCAAAAATATACATTGGTGATTTAAAGATTTTATCACATCCTCTGCATTCTCAATTATTAAATCTAGTTGTGTAAACAATGTCGCCATAAACAATTTGTATTTTTTGAAATCTTAGCCTAGAGATTTTTTTTGGATACAATATTATTTTATTTAGGAACACCCTTTTGACATGGTCAACTACAATAGTACTTGTAAATTTATAAGGAAATTATCCATCCATCCAAATTGTATCTATATTATTTATACAAGTTTATTATTTTTTATCACAATGCACAACAATCCAACAAAATAGAGGACCCTCCTACACATTATCTTGTATTATTAGATTTTATGAAATAAGTTCTAAGTTGATATCCATAATAGGTAAACACAGAAATTCAACTTGAATTTCTTCTAATGCATGGTCAAAAAATTGGCCACCATTCCTCTTGGTTGAATGTGCTCGTTGTTTATTTGGAATGTTTATTTCTTTTTTGAAACAAAATTATATATTAACAATCCATATATATTGATAAAAATAATGATTTTTTTAGGCATGGTATAAATAAATAATATTTAGGCTTATATGGAAATACATTTATTCTAGAATTTAATAGTGAATTTAAAGGAAAGAAATAAAGGTTTACCAAGTGGTAACTAGTTTTTAATACTTGATTGTAAGCCAATAATGGTCATTGATTATGTTTTATTTGTAATGTACATGTTGTTTCCATAATCACCAATTTCATATCATCCTTGTGATAATATAATCCTTTATTCATGTAAATAGATTGTTCAATAAATATTCTTATTTAAAAGTATATTAAACACATGCCTAAATTTAGTTCTTCATTTATAGTTATCATTGATTATAATGTATCTATAAATAATAATAATAATAATAATAATAATAATAATAATAATAATAATCATATGATAAAAATAATTTTAATAATATGAATATGTGTGGGATTGTTTTATAACATAAATTTACCCTTTTGTTTGGGTGATTAGCATAGTCTCCCAAATTTGTCATTAGAAATATTTAGTAACTTTTTAACATCATCTCTTTATTTATATTTCATATGCATATTAATGATTTTTTTTTTTAATTTTATCTATTTGAACTACATTTATTGCATCATATAAAATAGAGTAGGTGATATTTTTTACTTCAACTATTGATCGTGTGCTAAAAAAAATGTATTAACCTCTCAAACATAAATGGGTTCTCTAATAATAAAATACCAATATATGTTGGTTCACATTATCCAATATATTTTCATGTGACCAATAAATATCTATGCCCACCTCTTCATCAACCTTATCATATAAATTATGAACATCATATATGCCATAAATCCCTAACATAACCTAAAACCCACATTTATTATTAAATATTTTTTCACATCTAGCTCCAAAAATAATTTAATTCATATTTTAGCTCCTTCCATGTATATGTGAATATATTTATGAAACTAAATTTCTTCAAAAATATAGATAAGAAATATTCAAATGCAAATCATTGTTATGGAACCAATGAATTAGAGTAGATAAAAAAATATCAATTTATGTTATAATAATAATAATAATAATAATAATAATAATAATAATAATAATAATAATAATAATAATAATAATAATAATAATAATAATAATAATAATAATAATAATCCATAGACTAAGGGGAATAAGATGTTCTTTGAGTCTTGTCAAAGTTATAATTAATTTACAAGGAGAATAAATTTGGCATGTGAAATCATAAGTATTATTCTCCCTCAATTTTGTATTAGTCATTAAATATTATATAAACATTTAAAATAAGATTTTATCATCCTTTGACAATGTGTATCTATTTTTTTTAAACTCTCTTTTTCTATTTCAACAATTTTTATTTCCCATTTTATCTTATCATTTAAAATATCCTAATAAAGGTTACCGAATTGATATTCATGAATATAATTTTTTACAAAACATTGGATTTATTGCATCCTATCATAACTAGGTCTTTGTTATTCATGATTTGAAATAGTTTAGAATATTTTCCCTTGCAAATCTATCATCTTTTATTATTTTTCAATATGTATTTCATGTTTCTAATTTTACACTAGGTTTAAGCATGGTTATTGGCAAAAACACACCATTTATAATTTTATCCAAATTTATTTTTTGAAAGGAATAAATATCCCATCCTCATAAGAGGCATTGGGTTACATAATATTGAGCTAACTAGTTGATCAACACTAGCTCTATCAAGAGATCGATAGTAATATTTAAAAGGTGTTTGGTGACAATGCTCAAGTCTAATTTTGATTTTTTTTTATTAAAAAAAAGTGTTGAATTTATTTATTTGTTTAATACTCATTATTTTTAAAAAAATCACCCTATTTTAAGTAAGTCCTCTCATGTGTTTAACTCTGAGAACTATGATAGTATCTTTCCGAACTAGGTATGTTTTTTCTTCCTCATAAAAGTAAATATTGTTGCATGAAATGTTATTTTTCTAAATTCATTATACATATTCAAAAAATAGGTGATAGATGAATTAAATATACATTGATAATGTTTTCTAAATATAATTACAATTTCACTATAAATATTTATGTTTTTTTATACAACACTATTGTCAGAATCTATATACAATTCTATTTTCTGACCATAGGAATAGAAAGAATCCCTTTAGTGTTTTGAAGAATGAACCATGAAAATTTATATATATAATTACACCTTTAAATTTATTTTAATAATATATCATTAATATTTAGGGTTAATTATATGTTCCACTTGAAATTTAATTAAATCATCATCAAAATAATTTATGCTTGATATAATTTTAATGGCTTTATGCAGCCCTAATATTAAATGAAACAATCAAAGGTAATTGTTTTAATTATCTAGGTATTATATATCCAAAAACATCTCTTCATTTCATCTCTCTAAGTAAATTGAAACATATATGAATTCATTATATTTTTAGGAAGTGTGTGCAATCAAATCCATCATTTCTTGAAAGTAAATAATTGATTATTTAATTTAGATGAAATCCATAAAAATAAAATGTCAAATATATTGAGAAAAAAATCTACATTGGTTTAAATCCTACATGACTAAAAATTATGATAGAAAGGTGCCAAATTTTATAGAGTGGGGGAGTGCTTTCTCAAAATGTTCATATTTGTTATCTACCTATTCTATTGTAAATTTAAATACAAGACAAAAAAAAAACTATCTGGAATGATATCGTTAAGACAAAAACAAAATTTTACATTGTCTAACATATTATAATAATTGTTTGAAAAATGTATGAAATAAATGTGGTACCATGTAATTCAATGAAAATCTAAAATAAAAAAAACTTGTGGTAGTTTTTAAAATGACTTAATCCTATAGTATTTTTTTATAGTGGGTGGTCACCCACTTTGAACTAAATGAATGAAAATGTGGAAGCATATAGTAGACACATGAATTCAAAAATAAATAAATTTGTGTATAAAGATGGACATATATGCACATTTCTATAAGATATAAAATTTGTATTCAAAATTACCTAGTGTTGTCAAGTTTTGAGATTGGGTGGAAACACACTCTAGGAACATGAGTTAGATGTTTTAATACCTAAGTACATTGATTGACACATATGTGATCTATGCATGGAATATAAAAAAATTGTTAGTTAACCTAAACATGATATTAAAAATGACTTAATTTTGTGGTATTTTTTAAAGTGTGTAGATGCTCACTCAAATATCTTATGCTGGGCATATTCCAACTCTAAATTAATTTTATGTAAATGCAGAGGCATATAATAGGAACTTGAATTCATGAGTTCCTTGCTCATGGAATTCATTAATAATAGGATATATATTTTATTATATTTCTAACCAATAATGCAAACTTAATGGATGTTGGATGTAAATAATTCAACAGGATGATTCACACGTGTTTGAATTATACCTAAAATCAATCGCATATGTGGTTGAATGAACTTGTCAATATATCTAAACCCGATATTTAATAGGCATTTATGTCAAATTTATTATTAGATTGAATATATTGCAATCAAGATTAATAATTACTAATTTATTATTACATTTAACATATTATAATCAAATATTATAATATAAATTTGTAATAATAGTTTAATTTTAATATTGCAATAATTTTTAAAAATAAATTTAAATAAATGTCTATTATGAAGCTAATATTTGATACGTTAATTATTTTTAATTTATTATTATATTCAATACAATGTAATAAAAGTATAAAAGACATATTTAATATTGTAAAAAAAACTTGTACTAAAATTTGTATTAAGTTTTATTTATTTTTAACTTTAGTAATTTATATTTAATATTAAATAATAAGATTCTAATAATATTTTACTTCAATTTATTTCAATAAATATAAATGCTTAATTTTTAATATTTTAATATTGATTCACTTTTAATAGTTTAATAAAAGTTACAATATAATTTTTAAACAACTTCATTTATTTAAAACTATAGTATTTTACATTTAATATTGTAATAAAATTTTATATTTTAAGCTTATAAAACAAGGCACGTAGCCTAAAAAATGCTAGACCACAACTAGTTGAAAACTATAATAAAAGATAACAAAAATGAAATTAGAAATAAAATGGAAGTAAATATTATGTGACACTGGCTATATCAAATGTTAGGGAAAGTTAGATTCTCCATGTTCAAGGCCATCTTACATACCTCATTTATTTTTGGCATATGGTTGATCAATGATTAAAGTTCTTGAATTTCCCACTAAGTAACTAGATTATTACACCTAGTGCCTTTTTGACATGGACCCAAAATCTTGGCTTTCCTCTTAATCATCAAATCTTGGAAGGAATCCAAGTATTTCACATAATTATCCATATAAAATCATACTCAACATTTTGAATTTGTCAATTTTGGTTATAATATTACCTATCTCAACTTCTAAATTGTCCAAATTTATCTTAGAAGTAGCCACTTCCTCCATAATTCCACCTACTTCCCTATTTTTCTCAAACATTTCACCAATAGGTAGGTTTTTCATAGAAAACAATCATGACTACTCTTGGTGATTGGCATCTCTTTTATTCTTCATAATCTCCAAATCTTGAAGTACCCAACTGAGCATATATTTATGAAGGACCATATATTCTTGGAGATTATGCACCTTTGATATAGAAACCATCCCTTATAGGTTATTTTGGGAAGAGAGATGTGGGGCTCAATCTAGTGAAGTCTCAAAATGGACCTTTATAGGAAGATCAATAAAATTCTCCATAACTAGATCTTGACTCTCCTCTTCGTACCTATCATGACCTAGAACTAGTTAATGAGTCTCATTCTCCTCATGTTTTCCCTTCTCACCTTCCTCCACATACAAATTGAATGACAGTCTAACATATATTCATTCACAATAACAACCAAAATTTCCTCTACCTTTCCTTGGATTTTATAAGTACCCTTTCTCTTAATCTAGATGGTTTTAAGTTTTTAAATACTTCCACCCTTTCCTTTAATTATAGTTTCATATATACCATGTAGAGATTCAATACAATTTTATTGGTCTTGAGGGAAATGATGATCCTAACAACCTTTTATTTCAACCCCAAATCCTTACCAGACTCACTAGGTTCAATCTGACTCTTATCATTCTCAAAATTGCCTTGAATACAAGCCTAAAATTTTCAAGCTAAATGTAATAATAATAGTTAATTATGAATAATTTATATTTATTTATTCAAAAAATATATTTTGTCATTTTAAACTATTAAAACATGTAATAAATTAATAATTAATATTACAACAATAAATGATTATAATATATTATTATAAAAATAGTTTAAAAACATCATCAAATTTTAATCTAAATTCAATATTTAATCCAAATGGCATATTCAAAATTTTAAAATACAAATTTTAAATACAAATCAAATTTCAGTACTCTTGACAAATAAAAAAGTGACATTTTAAAATTTTGAAAATACAATTTTGAGATTTGTTAGTGAACAAATCTTAAAGTGACCAAAAAATATTAATTTTACATTATTAAATTTTAAAATGTCATGTTTTAAATTGAGTGGAAAATTTAAATGCAAAATTTTCACAATTATAAAATATTGAATTAAGAATTGAGTGGAAATTATTTTTTAATTTTTAAACAATATATTATAATTATTTTGTAGTCAAATCTATTATGTTTAAACTTTTTGATAGAAAAAAGAAAATATTAGAATAATAATACTAAATTAAATCCACTTTCATTATTTCATCTAAAAAATTAAGTACTTGGTTTTTTTAGGAAGGAATTGATATCACTTTTTGCAATACAAAAAGGATGTTAAAAATCACAATCAATGGAGAAAAATATCATATCTACTCACATGAAAAAGGAATATGTCATTCATTTGTATGAAATAATAAATACTAAGAGTAGTATTCTAATAGCCATGACATGGAAAAAAACTTTGGTAAATAATATCTATAATATATAATGTTATTTCAAGGCATGTGGATCTAATTCAAGAAAATGATTTTTTAAAGGCATTAAGTGGTAGAATATGTATACACATAATATTTTCAAACTTTATAAATTACATATTCTTTCTATCTTGTAGGAATACATCAAGTCTCAATCACTTTGAGTGTGCATCTTAAGGGGTGCATTGGGAAAGGGGTGGGCAGACTTTTAGTGCTTTGCAAGATTGTTGTCAATTTACTACCACTTTTTATCAATCTAAACATCTCTTCAAACATTCCCCTAAGATTTTACTCTTCTTTTTCACCTTATCTAGTCATTTTACACCTTCGCTAACCCTTCCCTAGCCTAAAATACTTTTTCACAGTTTATGATACACTTTAGACCCCATCAATCATGTAGTCTAATTAACAAAACTCAATTATGGTCTAGGTTGGCCCCTGGCTGACCTAGACCAAGACCTAATTTATTTTATTCAATAATGATACATAATCAATTAGGTTGACTCTATCAGCTAAACTTGCAGAAAGGACTAAGGTTAGATTCATCTATATAAACACATTCATTTTTTCATTCTTAAAGAGGCAACAAGAGTTAATTATTCATTTGTGTTTCTTTAGAATCTGCTCTTCCAGCATTATACTTAAGGAGTCTTAGCTTAGGGTTTGTACTTAGAGAAGAATCTTATCTTGTGGAAAATCCTTGGATGTTTTGGCCTTTCTTAGTGATCCTTACAAACCACAACAACCTCTTATGAAGCACCTTTGGATAGAGAAGAGATTGAATCTTGATGGGTTCATCTTCAAGGTAAGTATCTCTAAGTTTACTCCATTCTTTAGTAGATATAAGTAGCATAAGTAATGGATTTTGAATAAATTTCTCTCTCCCTATATTAGGGTCTCACCTATACATAACTTAAATAATACTATATTATATATTTTTAATTTTAAGTTTTATTAACTTCACTTTCTACCAAAATATTTAGTGAACACTAGATTAGACATTATTTTTCCTGTTATTAGTTTAGTGAATATGAAAACATAGGACCTAGTTAGGGTTATTGCATATTTTTTATTGACTTAAGGCTTTTGAACCTTCCCTAGTGATATTATTGTGGTAAGATATCCCTTAGCTAGGTGTAATGGATCCATATTGGTCATGACCCAAAATATCTAATGTGTCAATAATTAGAAATGTAAGTAGGATTTATCTTCTCTAAGCTAGGATTGATTTATATATCAATTGTATTTCCCTTTTTATACATTATAGTGAAATTAATGTGAGTCTAAACCTTGTAGGTTTTATTTCACACTATTATGTTTACCATCTTATTATATTTTTACATATTTGCAGTACTATATCAAACTAGTCTATATAGTTATAGCTTTTTGTGCACAAGTTTAACACATGATCACTTCAAAATGAACCTATTCTATCTATGTAGGTCTTCATCAATTATAGGTTACTAGATCAAATATTTCAATATAATATTCTTTTTTAGTTCCATACTAACATACACTATCAAACAAGTTGACTCTCTACTAATTATTTCTTCCACGATATAGGATAACAAACACTATCGAATAGGTCAACCCTATTCCTTATTTCTTCTTCAACATATATATTTTTGTAGAACTTGGTCAAACCATTCATCCTAATTTTTAAAATTTTAAAGAAGTAACCAAATCATTACAACATAATATTTGCAATCTAAATCATACTCAATTTGACCAAGGTTCCTTTCATTCCTCTCTCTATCATTTCAATACTTATTTTAATTATGTTTCTTAAAATTTAGTAGCCTTTAAAATTACAAACCTATAATTAACTAGGTCAAGCTATTCAACTTAATTTTGTAGTCTATCTTCTATTTGAGAGACATAGTCAACTTATTCGACTCTATTCTTAAATACCTTATTTCTAAAAAATAGTAGTGACCTAGTCAATTATATTTTATACTATTTGCATATAGTGTTTCCTTAAATAACTATATACTATTATTAATCAAGGAATTAACATCTATTTGCTAGTAATTAATTCACATTTCATTTTTAGTTGTTTACTTGTTTAGAGTAACTCACATATTCTAATAGGTGGTTTCTCAAATTACCATTTTAGTTACACTATTTTAATCTTTTCCACTCATTACCAAATTAATTAAACTCAAAAAACTTTTAAAAAGTTATTTTCCTAAGGCCTACATACTTGGATTTTATCACCAAAGTGGAAGCCGACTTGGTTTTCTATCCAAGTATAAATGTGTGGTTAATAGTATATATTAGCAAATAACCAGACACCTTTATCACTACAAGATTGTGAAATGAGGGGTTAGGCCCCAATTTAAATCTAGTATCATTACCAATATAGATCTCTTTCAGCCCAAACATCTTGAAACCAACTTTAGACTACTTTTTAGTTCCCTATTTTAGTCAACTTTCATATCACATTAAAATCAAAACTTTATAATAATCTAATAAAACTTAGGGTGAACAATTAGTTAGCATTTAATTTTTCTTTGATTATTTTCTCATTGATAATTTTGTGTTGTATTGCAAAACTTGCATCATCCAATATTGGTGCAAAGTTTTAGTTGTGTGCCCCAACTGGATCAATCACATTGATTCTATTATTTTTTTGTTTGATTTCATTATTACTTACAATTATCTTACAAATTTTTTCCTTATTCTAAGACACTATCAACTTATTCAATATAGTCTCTTACAAACTACTACACCTTCCTATCTCTCTATATCCGCTATCTAGTAATACACAATCAATACATATGAATGTGTATTCTTTTTAGCCTATATTTAGCAAAACCCTATCTACCTAGATGATTTTGTACCTTTTGGTCAACCATGTTGTTTTTATAGTTGAATATCTCCCTAACTCTCATTCCTCCTTCCTAGATTTTGTTTCTTTCATCAAGCATCATGAAATCCCATATCAAAATATTCTTAGACAACCTAAATCCATTTAAACACTATATGGGGTGTTGTTATATTATTATATTTTCTACCTCTTTTTATCCTTTTGGAAATCTTGAGATGCACATCCACATATTACTTTATCCTTTGGGGCATATTTTTATGCTCACCCATATGGTACTTCATACTTTGTGGCATATTTTCATGGCCATCCCTACATCTAATTACTAGTTGGAGAATCTTACGATGCCCATTCTTGTTTTATATTGCATGATACCAAACTAATTCAACTTCAAGAAACCTTCCAAGACACATAGGCTTGTCTCCTACATGTTCATCTTTGATGTATATGTTAGTGTAGATCTTTCCTTTCTTATCATAATTTCTATATGTTATCCTTCTAACACTTTTTGTAGGATATTTACATGGGTTTCACCTTCTATAATAGTTCTTCTCTCCATAAACCTTAGTCCCTCCTTATGGTCTTTTGGTTTCTCTTTTCTCATGATTTTCATTGTAAAATTATTGATATGACCTAGTCTTCCTCATGATTTCCTTTTATTCTTTTTATTTTCTTGATTTCTAATAATTTTTTCACCCCTTGGATTTTTCAATTTTGTGATTTGTAGTGTAAGACCATGGATATCACCTAGCATTCCTAAAAAATATCATATTTTTCATTTACATTTCACATGATTTGTATACCATTATGGGTTTCTCTTTTATAAGTTATAGTTTAAGACCATAGACAAGACCAGGGCTTCCTCATAAAATATCCATATTTTAATCAATGATAATTCTATATAATGTTTGAAATGGTTACAATTTTTTGATCCCTTATTATTAGCTTTAGTTTTTACTTCTTTTGTAGATAAATTTTCACAACAATAAGGTGTTAGCATGTTTTCCTACAAGCCCCTCATTCTTATGATAAGGAATCACACTTCTACTATCATTTTATCCCTCTTTCACCCTTTGTCGCATTTCTTATGATTTGAAGTAATTTACATTGTTTCATGTTTCATTCCTCTTGATTTCCTTTCCTTTTACTTCACAATGGATAAAACAAGGTCAAAGTCAAGGTAACACTTTTATTTCACCTAAATTAACAAGACTCTTAGACACTAGGATCTCTAAATTATCTTTCTTATCAACTAGGTCAAAATTATTCTAATAAAATTAATCTTTAACACTTATGTTTGTTCTTCCAAATCTATATAGAGGAGGAATATAAAAATACATCAAGAAACTTAAAAGAAAAATTATTTGAAATAAAAGGAAATGATACAAAAGGCAACATACAAATTTCAAAAGTCAAAATCACACCAAAAAAATTATTCAAATCGTATCTCCTATCTCCAATCAAATATCAAACTCCACAATTGGCCTCATGATATAACTGAGGTCCATTAGGGTGTGGTAGGCCAATAGATTAGAAGAGGAAAAATTAACAAACTCTATAGTGACACCTACTTTCTCATGCAAGTACACAATCTTTACAATAGATTGATAGGTCCTTAGGGGGTCCTAAAGAATAGGGAACACATTTTGGGAAGGTTAGTCTATTTACTTTTTATACATATAGCCTTCATGAGATTATCTACATACTTCATTTATTGACATAAGATTTGTGTGGCTAGGAGAACTTAGTTAGAATCCTTAAGGTCAAAAGTCCTCTTGTTTTGACAAACCTAATTTTAGTGTCTTGACTTTGATAAAGAGTTACTCTACCTTGGTTCTTCCTTCATTATCCCATCTACCCATTTCATTCCCCCTTTAACAGGAAAGTGTGATTCTACATTTGTTTTCCCTTCTATATTCCATCTTATTTACAACTTAAAAACATGCTAGCACTAATTTGCGTCATTTTTATCTATATTTAGGACCAAACAACATGTTTGAGTGACTATGGGTTATTTTATTTACATCAATGGTCTACATCTTTAGATATGACTTGATTTATTTTACCATTTGATACTATTATACTACCCTTTTTTTAGACACATAAGTTTGTTTCTACTTTCATAATATTTTTCCATTATTGAGTGAGGTTGGCTCATTACGTCTCACTCACTAATTTTGTTTTACCTTTTACTCACTTTTTCATTGATGATTGATTAATAATTATTACTATTCACTCATCAATGTTATTTTACCATTTTGCTTTCTCATCTTTGTTTAAGTAAAGATTGTTACTGCTTTTACATTAATGTTTGATTATCAGTTTTAACACATATCCTTATTTTGACTTTCTAAGTTTCTCTTTCTTACTTGAGGTTTACTTGTTTGATTTTTTAGTCTTTAGTAGCCTGGGATTTTTGGTTAGCCAATTTAATCTATATTTTTATTTTGTCATTTGGTCTAACATAACACTTGTCACCTCATCTTTCTAAATTCATAAGTACATCACATCCACATAGCATTAGTTATCTTAACTTTATTGTTTTTGTTTGTTTTTCATCTTTATTTTTGTATCTAGTCTTGGAACCCTACATAATCAAAGATACAAACACATAAGACAACCATCTAGTGATAAAGGTAAGTCAAGGTATGCATACATTCACTTTTTTAGCTTTTCCCCTTTCAATCATTTAATTTAAATTATTTTATGATTTAAAATACTACAAATTTTTTTTAGCTCAAGCTTTAGCTTTGTGTGTTTCTATGTTATTTTCTTAATGCACCATCCCATATTACACCTAAGTGACACATAATGAGATTTAAGTGGTGCATGTTTATATACATAATATTTTCAAACTTTATTAATTATTGATACTTTCTATCTTGTAAGAACCTGTTGAGTCTCATTTTATTTAAGTGCATGCCTTAAGGTGTGCACCAAAAAAGGGGTGGGTAGACCTTTGATGCTTCATAGGATTTTCATCCATTTACTACTAGTTATTATCAATCCAACAATCTCTTAAAAACATTACCCTAAGCTTTGAATCTCCTTTTTCACCCTCCTCTAGTAATTTTATACCTTCACTAATTCTTCCCTATCCTAAAATCCTTTTTGATGGTAATTGATACACTGTCAGCCCCATCGACCCTCTAATCTAATTAAAAAAACTCATTTAGGATCTAGGTTTACCCCTGGCCATCATAGACCAAGACCTAATTTATTTTTGTCAATAATGATACAAAATTGATTGGGTTAACTTTATTGGCTAAAATTTTGGAAAGGACTAGGGTTAGATTCAAGTATATAAATACATTCATTTCACCATTATTAGAGAGATAACAAGAGTTAATTATTTATTTATGCTTCTTTACAATTTTCTCTTTCACCATTATACTTTAGGAGTCTTATCTTAATATTTATACTTTTAGAAGAATATTATCTTTTGGAAAGGTCTTGGATATTTTGGCCTTTCTTAGTGAACCTTACAAACCAGAAAAACCTCTTATGAAGCACCTTTGGCAAAGAGAGAGATTGAGTCTCGATGGGTTTGTATTCAAGGTAAGTATCTCTAACTTTTATCCTCTCTTTAGTAGATAGAAATAACATAAGTAATGTATTTTGAATATGTTGCTCTCTCAATGCATTAGGGTCTTACCTATACATAGATTAAATAAGATTATCTTATGCATGTTTACTTTTAATGTTTATTACCCCTAATTTATGCCATAAGCTTTGGTGAGCACTAGATCAAACTTTGATTTAATTATTATTATTTTAGTGAATATGAAAACATAAGACCTAGTTAGGGTTATTACATTTACTTGACTGGAGGCTTTATAACACTCACTAGTGATATTATTGTTGTAAGAGATCACTTGGATAGGTCTAGTGGATCCATATTGAGCATGACCCACATATCTAATGTGTTGACAATCAGAAGTTTAAGTAGGATTTATCTTCTTCGAGATAGGATTGATATATAGATTAGTTGAATTTCCCTTTGCATACAAAATATTCATATAAATAGTTTCTGTATTTTTTTTAATTTCTTGTATGTTTTTTGGTATTTATAACAATGTGTTACAATTTTATTTAAATATTTTATTCCATTGATAAGTAAATGGACTCTATATCTATTTCTTTCTTAATGTTATCTTTTTTGTATTTGTAACAATTTTTGTTACATTTTAACTAAACTATTTCATTATATAGATTAGTACGTGTACTCTATAGAAATATATTTTGATGAATATTTAATCACTTCTTGTGTTTTCTTTTTTCTCAATATCAAATTTTCTTATAGTTCCCATTTTTTTTAAACAATCAAAGATCTTTAAAATTTAGAAATGTTTTGTTTTATTCAATTAAAGATTTAAGTTTTTAACTCTTTTTTATTAATATTAATTATGCTTAAAATTATTGATAATGTTTTTTTCCATAATAAAAGCACTAAAAAGATAATATTAAATATTTTATTGTGTGTGTGTGTGTGTGTGTGTGTGTGTGTGTGTGTGTGTGTGTGTGTGTGTGTGTGTGTGTGTGTGTTTGTGTGTGTGTGTGTGTGTGTGTGTTTTTCTCACTTAATTAACCTAATATAAAAAATCTAAATTTTTTATACTACACTATCTATATTTTCCCACCTTGTGAACCTTTATATAAAAAATTATAAGATTTTATTTTAAAAAAATCCAAAAAGTAAAAATTAATTAATTTTTTTATGTTTTACTTCCCCTTTCATTATGTTAGAAAAATATTTAATATTTATTATATTTTTTTGACTATGATAGATATTTCAAAACATACATATGATATAGTTATATGCCAGTATAGAAAAATTAAATTACTTTTTTATTTTTTCTATTTAATTAACAACAAAGATTATTTTATTGTAAATTTTATATAAATATATTTAATTTTTCAATTATTTTTATTTATCTTAGTTACAAAATATAAATATTTATATTTAGCTTAGTTATAAAATTCAATTATTATTATCTAGCTTAGTTATAAAATAAAATAAATTATATTTTAATGAATATATTTTCCAATGCTTTGATAATTTAAGTTTAATAACAATAAAGTAGAAAAAATAACTCTCCAACAATAATAAATTTATACAAGAAAAAATTACACCTTTTTATATTGGATAAGATTGGGCAAACACCCATTCTTAGAGTACTCTTTTCCATCCTAATTATATAAGGGAATGATTTTTAAATTTAAAATTAACATATATCTATTTAAAAAATAATACTTATTGATTTTATTCTCTTTGAGAATTGATTATCCCATGCATTATGTAAATAAGTGTCAATGGTAATATTGAAGTATCTTACTTCTATCATCCACTACAAGAGTGGGAAATCATACATTATAAATAAAATTGGGTTGAGTATTAGCGTCACCAATTTACATCCCTCATCCATTATATCTACATGCATGCTTGAAAATAGAACATAAAATGATATCCTATAACTAGTAAATTCTATGAGATAGCGTTTGATTCATACATTTCATTGAACTATTCATGTGGATGTTGTATTATTATAAAAAATTATACATTTATTTAAAAATTTCACTCACCTACTATATGTTTCCAAATTTTAGATTGGAATTCACCCACTCTAATGAAGTTTGGTTGAAGCTTATATCTACCATTTACACCCCTCCTCTACTAAACTTGCATGCATGCTTTAAAATAGAAAACAAAATTATAACCTAAACTCATTGAATTCCATGAAACCACATATCATTTATACATTTTTAATGATTCTATAATTTGTATATAATTAGTTAGATAATTCATGTGTTTTTAGTATGATTACACATTTTAGAGTGGGTGGATGTCCAATCTAAATAATTTAGATATAAGCTTAGTGGCACCAATTTACACCCCTTATCTAATACAACCACATGCATGCTTAAAAATAGAATAAAAAATTTCACCCTTAAATCATTATATTCCACGAGACTGTATCTCATTCATAAATTTTATTAGACAATTCACCTGAATCTTATATTCTTAAAAAAATGAATGCAAATTTATTCATATAATTTGCATGCCTTCTTTATGATTACACATTATAGAGTGGGAATCCACATAATATAAATATTTTATGTTTAATCTTAGAGATACCCATAAATAGTTTCAACCATACATGTGGTCTAATATAGGCTTAAGCCATTTTGAATAACAAGTTTATATCTACTAGAGAATAATATGAATAATACATGTTATCCATTAGAGGAATATTAAAAATAAGTGTCAATTATCCTATTCAAGAAATTTTATCCCTCACTCACTAAAATTTATAGTTGTTTGAAAAATAAAACCAAAATATATCCTACTTAATCTACCAATTAAAAAATAACCATATGTTTTTTTAGACAATGCATCTACCTAATATATTATTCCATAGTTAGAGTGAGAATTTGTCAACTCTAAAGATATAGAGTGGAATTATAACCACTCTATAAATATTTACACTTATTTACACTATGCTTAAATTTTATCACTTTTTTATTGAATTTATTTATGGGTAGACCTAAACTTAAAACTTAAAATTAATTCAACTTGTGAAAGTTATTAGAGTGGGTGACCAACCACACTAAATATAAAATATTATAGGAATAATGCTAATAAGTGTAAATAATTCTATTTTATCATTTGCGTCCATCATCCACTATGATTGATGATTATTTACAATATGCCTTAAATGGTTCATGTTTAGAGTGGGCAGTTCCCCACTATAAATAGATTGACACTTATTTTCACTATTAATTCAATGTCTCAGATGAATTTTTGAATGTATATCTTATTATACCTAAGCTTCACATTTAAAATGAGTAAAACATATGAAAGTTATAAAAGTGATTATCCATACACTCTAAATTTTAACAATTGTAAGAATAATTAAAATAAGTGTTAGTTGTCCTATTGAATCATTTAAAACCATCATCGATTATGATTGACACTTATTTTAACTATTCTTACAATGGTTCACATTTAGAGAGGGTAGTTTCCCACTCTAAATACACTGACACTTATTTTCACTATGCCTAAACCATTTCACATGTAATGTTAAATTTATATTCTGTTAGAATGAGTCCAACCTATAAAATTTCTTAGAGTAGACAACTACCCACTCTAAAAGTCAACCATTATAGGCATATTGAAAATGAATGTCAATCATTCTATTGAAAAAATTACATCTATCATCCACTACAATTGTTAATTTTTTGAACTATGCCTTTATTGGTTCACATTTAGATTGGGTGGTAACCTACTCTAAATAGAATGACACTTATTTCCAATATGAATGAAATTGTTTCCATTTATTATTGAATTTATTTATTGGTAGACCTAAGTTTCACATTAAAAATGAGTCCAAATAGATAAATTTATTAAAGAGGGTGGACACCCACTTTAAATGTGAGTCATGAAGGCATGGTGAAAAAATATTTCAATCATCTTATTGAAATATTTTCATATATCATCCACTAGAATTTCAACGTATTTTCATTATGTATACGATTTTTAAAATTTAGATGGGAGGTTGCCTAGTCTAAATATACTAAAACTTATTTTCACTATGATTGAAATTTTTAACATGTATTGTTGAATTTGTTTATTTTTAAACCTAAAATTCACATTTAACATGAGCCCAACCTAAAAAAATTATTAGTGGGTGGACACCCACTCTAAATATGAACCATTGAAATAATAGTACCAATATGTTTCAATCATCATATTGATGAATTTTCATCCACCATCCACTATGGTTGACACTTATTTGTAATGTGTCTAAAATGGCTCACATTTAGAGTGGTGGTCACCCACTCTAAATAGTTTAACACTTATTTTCACTAGGTTCACACATATTGCTCAGTTTATTTATTCATAGACCTTAACTTCACATCTTAAATGATTCAAACCCATGAAATTTATTAGAGTGGGTGGTTATTGTTTATAAATGCAAATTAATGAATGCATAGTGAAATTAAGTGCTAATAATTCTATTCAATAATTTACATCCATCATCCACTATGATTGACATTTATTTTAAATATGCCTATAATGGATCACATTTATTGTGGTCAGCCACCCAATCTAAATGGATTGATACTTATTTGAACTATGATTACAATGGTAACATGAATTTTTAAATTTATTTGTTGGCATACCTAAGTTTAGAAACAAAAATGAGTCTAATCAATGATATTTATTAGATCAGGTGGCTTCCCACTTTAAACATGAACCATTTTAGGCACAATGATAATAATTTTTAATCATACTATTGAAGTGTTTTCATTCAACATCCATTGTGATTGACACTTAGTTGAACTATACCTATTATGTTTTAAATTTAGAGTGGGTGGGAGCCCACTCTAAACATATTGACACTTATTTTCACTACGCTTGAAATGGCTAACATGTATTTCATAATTTATTTATTGGTAGACCTAATATTCACATTAAAAATGAAACATGTTAAATTTATTAGAGTATTCGAACACCCACTTTACATGTGAACCATTACATGCATAGTGAAAATAAATCTCAATTATCTTATTGAAGCATTTACATCCAATATAGACTAGAATTGTATCATTGCTTACAAAATAATAATAAAACATATATAATTATCAATTCATTTCATGACACAACATCCCATTCATACATTTGTTCAATAATTCATATAAATGTTATATGTTTCTACAATTTTCATTCATTTGTTCAAAAAGTTCATGTGCCTTATATATGCTTCCAAATTTTAGAGTGAGTGACTACCTACTTTAAAAAGTTATATTGAAGCTTAGAGATACCCAAAAATAGTTTCAACCATACATTTAATCTCATTAATGTATAAGTAATTTTGAATATAAATTTTATTTCTACCAACAAAAAATTTTTACCCAAACATATTATCCATTGGAGGCATAGTGAAATAATTGCCAACCATCCTATTGAATCAATTGTATCCATCATCCATTATAGTTACATGAATGATTTCAAATATAATATAAGAACATATCATTGTTATATCCACCCATTTATATCCTTAATCTATAAAAGTTTCATTCTCTATTAAAAATTAAACACAAAAGGATCTCATTCATAGATTTTGTTTGCATCCAGCTCAATAATATTATATCCCTCATTCACTAAAATTGAATGGATTATTGGAAAAAATAAATGAAAAAATATATTTTAATTGTTACACTCCATGAAATAAGTGTAATAATACATTTTTCCATCCATTATTGACATAGTGCAAATAAGTGAAAAAATGACACAAAAAATTATTTTTCAATCATTGCATTCCATGAGGCTACACATCATTCATATATTTTAATAAATAATTCATGTATTTATTATCTACTCTAAACATTTTAATTTAGAGTGGGTAGGTTCCAATTCTAAATGGTTTCCTTAATTTAAAATAATTGTATGTTTACATTATTTTTAATATGAAGTTTAGAGATAATATTAAATATGTTCAAAATTACATGCCATTCATTAGAGGCACATCCCTCATCCACTATAGTTGTAAGGATGATTTCAAATAAGTGTCAACCATCCTATTGAATTACATTCAATTCATTTTGAATACAAAGTTGAGAGATATAAATAAATATGTTTAACAATACATTGAATCCATTGTATGCATACTAGTGAAAATATGTGTCAATCTTGTAAGTGATGTATATTGCATCCCTCATCCACTATAGTTGAGTGGTTGCTTGCCAATATGACACAAAAAGATAAACTAAAATCATAACATTCCATGAAACCACATATAATTCATACATTTAGTGAAGTTTGCTTTCAACATTTTTTTATGTATTTTAAAACCCTTAATAATTCATTTATTTAGTGAATTATGTTTCTATTCCTCTAAACTAAGACATTCATGTAGATACCTAGTTTCATTATGAAATGCATTACTAATGGAACAATACTAATCCACTAAATTAATAACTTATTATAGATACCTAGTTGCATTATATAATGCATGGATAATGGATCAAATTAAGATATTTTATTATTAAAATGAAAATTAGGTGTTAAATATTTAATAGTAAAATATTTAAGGAATTGATAACTTCCTTCAATATTTACATTTTCCCTTATTTTTCATGTTCAAATACTAATGTGTATGTCATCTTGGTCATTTACTACATTCAAGATTAAAAGTTACTTATATCAAGTCCTTGAATGTAAATATCTAATGGTATTGATGGATTCCAAGTGGAACATTAAATAACCCATGAGTAATTGACCCAATCCATTGTTCAAGATCTTTATAATTTTTAATTGAAGTATAAATTCATACTTTAATGTGTTAATTTTTTTTTCATTTGAATTAGAATACATCTCATTATATAAACAATTAATTTTAATATGGGACCATTTTATCCAATGGTTACATGAATATCATAAATAAATATAATGTTGACTTATTATTAAAGTTTAAATTGCTTCCATCTGTAAGACACATAATACCATTTCTTAGGTTTGCTTGTCATAATTTGGAATTTATTAAGTATATTCAAATTACTTTCAATTTCACCTCTAAAATCAAATAATTTCCATCCTAGTCATTTTTAAATTGATTCTCACCCCCACTAAAAAAATGTTGTAAGTCCATACATACTCACTACAACATGATATAAGTACCTAATGTAGTTTTGCATAATAATAAATTGATTTGCATTTTGGCTTGGTTAGTTCATACATTGAGGATTCATATTTTTCTATATGAACATCTTCAATGTGAATCTATAATGGTATTGATGGACATCAAGTGGAAAACTGAAGAACCAACATGAGTAATAGACCCAATCCATTCCTAAATATCTTTATCTTTTTAAAGATAATTATAAAGATATAATTAAATGCATAGATATGTTTTTTTATTTGACTTGAAATACATATCATTCTATAAATAATTATTTTTAATATGGAACCACCATCTCTAATAGTTATATGAATCTAATCCATAATGAAAATGATGACTTTATGGACAAGTTTACATTGCTTCCATTTGAAAGACATAATTTATCATAATTTGACCATTCCTAAGGAGATTAACATTAGGTTCAATTTCACCTATAAAATAAACTAGAATTTTTTGACTTAATTCTTACCCCTGCTAAAAATGTTTTATGCCCACAACCATGAAATAGGTTGTCATACATACCCATTATGACATGGTATCAATGTTCAATGTAGTTATATGGAATAATAAATTTATGTGCATGTTGGCTTGGTCATTACCTACATTCATAATTTATAGTTTCATATATCAATACACTGAATGTGAATTTCTAATGGTATTGCTAGACTTCAGGTGGAAAATGATTCAATCCATGAGTAGTAGACCCAATCCATTCTCAAATATCTTTAGAATTTGAAAATGAAGTACATAAATATAATTGAATATGTTAATATGTAATTTTTATTTGATTTAAAATACATATAATCCTATAAATAATTAATCTTATAATAAAAATTCCCTCCCCAAAAATTAAGAATGTGAATTTCTAATGGTATTACTAGACTTCAGGTGGAAAATTAAACAATCCATGAGTAGTAGACCCAATCCATTCTTAAATATCTTTAGAATTTGAAAATGAAGTAGATAAATATAATTGAATATGTTAATATGTAATTTTTATTTGATTTAAAATACATATAATCCTATAAATAATTAATCTTATAATAAAAATTCCCTTCCCAAAAGTTAAATGAATCTCATTCACAATGAAATTATGACTTACTAGACAAGTTTAGATTGCTTCCATATTTAAGACATTAAATCCCATGTATCAAGTTTATTATCATTATTTGGCCTTTCTCAAGCATATTTTGAGTAGTAGTCATGGAAAGTAGAGTAATATTTGGTAAATAAGGAATATCACCTATAATATCATATTTATCATAGATTATGAATTTGGAATGTTCAAGTTGAATTCAATATAGAATCCTTATTAATGTGAATTGAAGGTATAATATAATTTTTATAAGAGGAAAAACAAATCTTTAAATGTATTGGAATCTTATCAGTTTTGAGAGTATATTAAATCACCATAAGATAACATCATAACCATGAATATGAATTAATCACTTCACAAAATAAAAATTAAACATCAATATTAATTTAATAAAACACAAGATAAAATATTAATAAGTATATGTTATGCATGTGGAGATGTAAATCATTAATCATGTAGGATATAATGAGGTGAAGAAAATATGTATTTAATAATGATTTTGTTTTAAATGAATCATTGATAAGCATTATAGTTCATAAACACAAGTAATATTACTCAAAAAAACATAAATTGGGTTGAATTTCTTCAAATTTATTGAATATCATTTTTAGCACAAAGCTGTAAATTAAAACAAATTTGAAGATGCCTCTATTATTAGAGTTATTTTGATTAGTGAAATGAGAGTGGAGGACATTTATTTTTACTTAATGAATGAGTTGTATGAATATGATTTGTATTTTTAATATGGATAGGAATAATTCATGTATCTGGTGATCATGGTTAGAATTTGATGGTTATAACATTTATTAAAAGATGTGTTTTTAAAGGGAAAATAACTATGCATAACTAAATGTTCAATGAGGGAAATTTGATGGAAAAATATCATAGTGGAGAATATAATGAATATATTGGTGTAGATAGAACAATAACACAATTAAATCATATTGTTATTCATCAAAATTGAGTGTGAATTGAAAAATAATTTATAAGGATGTAAATTTTTCCAACATGGAAAAATTTAATAAATATAATGTAGGGTATATCACTCTTTATCTGTTTAAAAGAGGCTATGGGATGACATGTGAATTTGTTTCATTATTGGGATACCATTAAATGAAATTGATAATGAATATTTATTAATTATTTTTCATGTAATTTTGTAGATGGAAATATTTATTTCATGTATGATGAAAAGTGATGCCACAAACATTAAATATTATTTATTCAAAGAGATAGCATAATTTCATGGGTTTCTAAAGTCCATAGTATCAAGTATAGATACAAATTTTGTTCCAATTTTTTGAAGGAATTTGTTTATGAATTTATCCACAAAATTAAATTTTATATCAATCTACCATTATAAATAAATGGTAAATAATATGTAGTCAATATAATCCTAAATTTTTTTAATACATGCTTTGTAGGAAGATAAAAATGTAGGATTTGAATTTTATTACAACTTGAGAGATAAAATTAAAAAAATGAGTCAATTTAAAATTATGTATGGTTATAACACTATTAATATTTTTGAATTATGATACACAAATAAATAATGAATTTGAAGAGTGTTTAAAAGGAAGATTATTTAGTGTGCATGCATTAAGTGCATATAGAAGTAAATAATATGTAGAAGAAGAGAACAAAGTGTTAAAAAAATGTTAATATAAAATATAAAGATGATAACTATAAGATATAATAGAAAAAAATTAATCATGGAAGGACCATATAAGATATCACAAAATATAATTTACTAAGAGCTCATGGAAAATTTCATTTAACCTAGGCATGTGATGTAGGAGAATCTAGGTCCATAAGAAATATTCCATGAAAAAATGGGTGATATGTCAAGGTGTTTTTTCAATGTTATCTAAATTTTAAATAATTTATTGTGCTCATTATCATTATAAATATTATATTTATTTTTGAATTGATTGTTAATACCATTCAAGGAGCATCAATGACTATTGATGACCAAAACTTGATTTATTTTGGTGAATAGGTAAAAATGAATAAAACCTATTAAGCATAATTTTAATATATATTTATATTATCCTAAAATACTTAATCACTTTTAAAAAATGATGTCATATGTCAAGTTTGTACATAAATTTTATGGCCATGGCCCTTAAAATTCATCTCATTAACTAACTTCATAAGAATGGGATACCATACATTCTCATATCTATTTGGAATAATTTGATATTTTTTAATTATTTAAGATTAAAATATGGTTTTACATAAATAAAAAAACCAATTTCACAAATTAAAACCAAAAAAATGAAAAATAAATAGCAAACGTTGAAGAGAGACCAAAAGATCAACAAAACAATAGCAAAACCCACCTAATAGATCAAAAATAGGGATAACATAAGATTAAAATTTAACCATGTCTTTTAGGCATAATTAAAATTACATGTCTTCATATATATCATGGACACTAATTTTAATGATTCTATATTTTTTTAGGAGGGGATTCCTCATGTATTTTCTACTTGCCTCAAGCACTTTTGCATGGTCCATTAGTGGTTTCCTCCACTACCCTTTTCTCTGATAGTTTTTTATTACAATATTTACCTTTTCCTTAGACCAACTTAGGGGTGATAAAAAAAATTTCAATATAATATTTGGTATTGTTCTACATTTATTTTATTTCTAATATCTTCATACACACAACTTCCTATAAATGGAATAAATCTTGGTTGATGTTGCAAATGACCTGATTTAAATCCTTATCTTGGCCTGAAATCCTAAGATAAATTTATAAAAAAAAATTAGTAGATTTATTAAATTAATTTATTAGGTCATTAAGGAGGTTAATCTAGGTGAGGATAACATTTTTAGGATTTGAAATCCTGTTAACATGGGTATTTGTCTTAGACTTTGTGTTCCCATCCAAATTGATAAGGGTTAATTTGGATTTGTTAGGTCTTTTAGGTTTATCTCATAAATTGGATTTACATTTCATAGAGTTTTTTTTTAAATTGTTTTATTTTGATGTTAATAATGAAATGGGTAAGGGTCTCATCTTCCTCCCATTCATTATATAAGTGGCTTTCATCAAAATAGAGTTCAGTTCCATCAACTGAGCATTGATAACCATCTTTCTAAGTAATGGTTGGTTAGAATCTGGGTTGAATATATTTAATCAAAATAAAAATAAGGGATTGATGAAGTATTACATTTTTTTTAACTTGGTATTCTATAATACTAGTTTCTAAAGACAAAATGAGGAAAAAAGGAAGGCAAATATAATTAATTTTTCTTGAAATGGTTTAGAAAATGAAAATGGTGTGAGTAGATGACATGGTACTTACCTTAAAGATCTAGGTAATTCATGAGATAGACACGATTATTGTCCCAAAGGTAAGGGAAGGTATTTCTAAGGAACCTAGAGTTAGAATGGTGAATACACTTGTTGGCTTTGAAAAAGGCTTGGACCAACTCCTTTTTTTTGGTTATGTTCTTAAAAACCCAATCCCCCTCAATTATAATACTAGTGTTTGACATGATTAGATATTTGGAAACATCCAACATAAATCCAATCATTTTAATAGTATTATAAGTCTAGGACTTATAAAATCAAGGGTGAGTTGATGGTTGTAGCCATGAATGTGCTCAATGAACGGATTAAGACTACCCTACTTCATCTTGATACCATTTTTTATACATTCATTTAAGGCTCTTGCATGAAATAAGTTCTACCTTGACTATGTATGCACCCATTTTTTTCATATAATACATAGTTTCATTATTTTATTTTTTGGAAATCAACTTTGGTTTAACAAAGAATGTGAATATAGGAAAATAGTTACTCGTAGAGTTGACATGTCTATCACCACAAGTGTAGTTAAAATGATTAGAAAAATTATCATTGAATTATTAAAAAATCATCTAAATGACATAAATATAAATCAAATTGAAAGTGGAGTCATCATTAATAATTAGGCTTAGAGTAGCCACATCACACAAGGGTTTGGTAATGTTTGAGGTATAAGGCTAGTTTATCATGGGAACAAGATTTCTACTATCATAGACCCTAAATGGAAAGTATAGCTTCTTCATTAGAAATAATAGATAATTTAAGAGGTATTTTATCAAATTGAATCCATATGATGAGGTTTTGGATATTGACTCGATAATTTCCTAACCAATCAATGGATTTTTTTCTCTTTTGATAAGTTTGCATTATTTGAATCTCCTTAAAGGTATTTAAATTATCTTGATCATCTATTAAAATAGTATAAATAGTCCAATTTGGAATTTATTAACCTTTAATGTTTTTTATAATTTTCATTTACTCATATTCAATGATGATTTTATAATCTTTCATATCAACTTCCAATTTAATGCCTTAGATAGTGGCCATGGATTCCAAAACATGATTGGATTGGTGTCTGATTGGCATATAATAGGCTTACGTCAAGTTTCATTATGCATATCTAATTTGACCACCATCCCTATCTTTTAATATATTACCTCTATCTACTCCATCAAAGTTGATCTTATACCAATTCTCCAAAGGTTTCTTCCATATGATATGCTTCCTATTAATTTTTATGTTAAGAGAAATATTTCATTTAGCCAACAAGAGGTTTCATATTTAAATAATAGGAATATCTAATATGGAATGAGAGGAATTAAAGTGTTGTTGAATATCCATGAAGTGTCTCTAATTACCTCAAAATTTTTGGCCACCACCCTAAAGGGATAAGATTATATTGATGATCAACATTCCCCTATTCTCAAAATAGGGACCCTCCTTTCTTTAATTTTAAAAAGTACCCAAGATGATAAGCATATTAAATCATTTTACTATATGGATAATTTTTTAAATTTACCAATAAGTGTGTTTCTAGATTTTTTGGTTAATCATTCATTTTTCAATAAGGATTGATAATTAGAAATATTAAAATTATTGTAAGTCTTCTTTAAGTTTTATTCAATAATGAATTACTAACCATGGATGGTTCAATGATATACAAATAGGCTTTTGTTAAGGAAGTGTGACCTGGCTCTCTAATAGACATAAACATAATAAGCTTCTCTAGGTTTTACTAAATTAACACTATGTTATGTTTAAGTCATTTGCTTGAAAAGTTTTGCTTCAAACTTGTTCAAATTTACCTAAGATGGGTAATGATGTCTTCAAGAAGCCAACTTAGTTTCTCTCTTGACCTTATAGGACATCAAATTAAAGTTATAATTTATGATGCCTCATAGGTTGTCAAAGTTTAGACTATGGCTTAAAAGGATAGATGTCCACCTCATTGGGACTCATAATGCCTTAAGGATTCATCACATCCCATTTTATACACCTAGATAAAATCTACCAAGATTGTGAGCTATGTGGTATTATCTAGAGGGCTCATGAGAAGTTAAATAATGGAATTCAAATAATAGGGCTACATGTAAAGATCTTAGCCCCCACAAGAAAGCCCATGTAATAAAATCCACCATGCATCCCCCATGTATCTTTCCAAAGTATAAAATCCTATAAGATGGAACTACATGTATCAATGACAACTAACCAAAATTGAGTGGCCTTTCAAGGTAATGTTTGTCTCCCTTGGATTCATCTAAGGTCACCACATGTTTATGTCACACTTCATCCATCTAAATATTACAAAAGGTCACAAGTAAGACATGTAATTACACTTGAGCCATTTGATCAAGGTTTTATGATATTTATTTATCCAAGGTGCCTTCTAATAATTATACTTGGTAGAAGAATAGACAATATCCTACAAGAATGATGTGTGTCCCCTTTGGGCCTATGTAATGATCCCACATGTCATTCTCACATTGTTTCTATCCAAGATCCATGAGATCACCTCTAAGAGGGATGCATGTCTCCACTTGAGCCATCTGATTAGTACTAAGTTGTGGATAGTTGTCCAAAATCCTTCTAAGAGAGACACCTGGCAAGGAAAGATGTGATATCCCATGAGAGTAACACGTGGATTTCTTGCAACCAATCAAAATTCAATAAACCCACTTAAGATCTCATTATGAATTAAAATATTCCATGTGGTGAGATATAGATGAGCCATCATGCAAAGCTAAATTATGAGAGTCTATGATGAAATCAAAATGTGCCATATGTCTAGATTTCAAGCCAACTAGGTAGCTTAGTCATATTCAGGATGGGTAAGTACTTAGCTAGATCTAAGGTGGTATCTAGGTGTTAAAATATGGTAATATTTAATTTTAAAGCTATAATTGATGTCAAATAAAATATAAATTAAACTAAAATTGAATTATGGTGGCAGTTAATTACTAAAAGTAATAGTGTGGAGTTATTTTAAATATATGCAAGGTTAACAAGTTTACCATTAATATGGCATGAACTAGGATCACCATCAACATTGCATTAATTATATTAGTCATTCAAAAAGATATATAATCAAGGCTATTGTTATTTTCATTTTAATATATACATGTTTTCTTTCTCTATTGTCTATGCTCTCATAATTTGACAAAGCTCAAGTTGTTAGAAAATTACACTCTAGATCACTATTATTAGATCTTGAAAATTACATAAGGATACAAAGAGACATAAATTACTACTTCAATTATTGTAAAATATGTCACAAGTAGGTCCTACAATAGGTAATAATAATTCCTCTAGGAATGATGAATTTTTATTTTAGAACGGTCCTTCAGTCATCTTTAAAGATAATGAATTATTCTTGAGGCCATATTATTTGGTGACTTCCATTATAGTACCATATATTTTAATATATATGTAGCTAGGACTATTGATGATAATGAAACCATGCCTCATTAAATTCAACTAGATTTTGATATCCTTTCCATTAACATAGTTAGTCTCCATAAGGCCAAAGCTAAGCTAGAGGTCATGTCATGTGCTGACCTAATTTACAATATTTTTGGGAGGTCAAAGTATAAATACAAGATAATTAAATAAATTTCCCAAGGGATCCATATTGGTTTCATAATATGACCAAGCTTCAAAAAATAATATGACCTTTCCTCACCATAAATAGAATATATCTAGGTCATCATTGATAACTGGTATGAAGTGCACTCCCTTGAGAAGGTCTTGGATTCATGGGTGACTGACCCAATGGGAACTATTTTCATGTATTATCAAGGAAAATTTCCCATCCAACAATTTAGACAAGGAGTCAGAATTGGCATATCCCTCTTGAATATAATATTTGGTAGTCCACACATTGCTTATGTGGAAATAAACACTATTCCATTACTATAAATAATCCTATAAGACCAACAAGTTCCCCTATTTGGGGAAATTATCGACAATAAATTGGTGTATGAAATACATGACACTTGAAATAATGGTTCCCCCTTACTTATGATGAGCTATTTATTAGATGTAATCTATGCAACTAGTTAGCTAGGTTAAAGTTCATGGTCTCTTGAGCATCTAAAATTTATGCCTCAATTCTTCTATATAATGCATATGCATAGATTCAAATGAAATATGAGAGTGATTATGAAATGGATCTACCCAATGTTATACTAGTTGATTAATAAATTTTAGATGCAAAGGGTTTCCCATGAAATCACGAAAACCCTGAAAGACATGGGTAGTTACTGGTTATACCTAGACTACACGATTATCAAAATGGAAAGAGTGATGGTGACCCCTTTTAGATTGCCAAGGTTTGTGCCAATGAAGTTGGTTGAAGAAGAAATGGCCTATAAACATCTTCATGGAGTTGATGGAATCTTAAAGGACAAGAAGAAAATTTCCCCCCATATGGTTACTTACAAACTAGGGAGGACCAATATTACCAAGTGGTATGATATTTTTATAGCTCTTAGGCATAGGGATTCATACTTATTTCTCAAAGATGACTTCAGACCATGGGATCCTAATAAGTTCATTACCAATAATCTATTCATATTCGAGAAACATGTAAAAATGGAATACAATCATAAAGAAGAAATCAATAAGTGGATATATAGATATGATCTTAATGATGAGGTGGTAATCGAAAGTAGCAGTGAAGAACATTGAATTGTAGATGAGATTAGATAGGGAGAAGAGAAAGAAAGATATTTCTAAGTCTCAACCACCACTAAAACATGGGAACATGTTTGATACTAACTATGAGGAAGGTAAATATTAAGAATATGAATACAACTTTTCTCTTATTAGTAATAAGCCAAATAGACATCCATAACTTGCCACTTTAATCATTTAGGACTTACCTCTAGGATTTAAGAAAGGAGGATCTAACAGTCAACCTAAACCCTCCCAAATGCCAAAAATAATCTCTTCATCTACTATGAGAGTTGTTATGGAAATCCTAGATCAACCCAACCCAACTACTATTGACCTTAGGGAATTAGAACAATGCAATGATCTCTCTATAGAAGTACATACACTAGCTAGTAGAAACATTGAGAAAGTCTACAAGAGGACAAGGGAGCCTAACACCACTATGAGAGGAACAATAACCCCTCCACTAGCTTCTCAAGTTACTACAAAGCCTCAAACATAAGTAACTCTTATAGGATCGCAAGTTGTACAAGAATGAACAAATGCTCCCTCTCTAAGAGTTTATTAATTTATTGCCAATGTTGCCACTACCACACCATAGACTACCCTTAGAACACAAGCTCCCAATGTAAGTACCTCACCACTACATTCCTTTCCAATTACAAGTACATCTCACACTTCTTTTGATTTTATACTTTTTACTCTTACCATTTCTACCCCATTAATGAACATAGTGAAAACTAACATCCCACTTGGGCCTACTCCTATTGTTGCTTCCACAAGTATCCCATCTATTGTTGTTCCCCCATTGGCTTCAATATCATAATCAATTCTAACTACCACTGCTCAATATTTAGTTGATATTATCCTAGGCTAAGATAATGGTTACTTAGGATTTACCATCCCCCATTTCATTTTGCATGCCACTACAAATATTGCATCTTCATCAAGCACTAGTGTTAGTCAGATTATTAGTTTCACTTCTTCTCAGGCAAAAACAACTAGTGCAACACTTGTTATTGGATCCCCTACATTAATAAGGCCATTAAAAACCATTTAAAAACCTTTCACCTTTCGAAAGCCACATTTTCCTACATCCCCATTCAATGTTGTTATATATTCAAAGGTGAGTGTGCCCTCAAAATTAACTTTGTTTATTCTAAATATGGGCCCTGTAAGAACTCCATTTGGCATGCTTGGGTAGATAGACCCAAAAAAAATTCCACACATTCATTTTTCATTTCTAGCCTTTGCCCCAGCTACACCACCTCCAATTCTAGCTCCATCAAAACTAATTCCTATTGTTATCCCAAATTGGGTCATAAATATTATACTAGTAGAAAGACAAGCGAGACCTCAGGTAGTCCTCTCTATACCATTGATTGACATGAAATTTTATGCTACTATAGATACCATGAAAAGAGTGGTGATGAGGCAATTTAAATATCCCTAATCTAGCTCAATTATGGCATTTGGGAGGGTTCTTCACTTTAACAAAGAAGAGGAAGGCTGGCCCAATTTAATTAGATGAGTATACAGAGGACCCTATGTCCATGGTCCAAGCCAATGTAGAATCCATAGTGGCCTTAATGAAAGGTATGTATTAGGAGGTGAAGATATTGAGGAAGCAAGCATTACCTATAATGCCATATTAATAATATAGTCTAGATAATAAATGCAATCATCAATGTCTTTAATTTATACAATGTCATGAAGAGAAGGTAAGAGTATGGGACTCTATAGTTTAATGTGGTCATTAAATATGACCAAAGACTTGCATTTTATGATGTGAAGTTAGAAAACTTGGCTAAAATTTCAAAGAACAATAAGTTCCTAGACCTTAAGACATTTCCACTTGAAGACATCATCCTGACACACACTATAATGATGAATAGAAGGATAATATTTAAAACATGGATAGAAAAAGTTAAGGATGTAACCACATCCTTAAAGAAAATAGAGTTCAAGATTAACCTATTGTTAAAGTATGATATGGTTAATAGGGTGACTAGACCTAATGGTAGATTTATGGATGACTAGGATTTTAGGGATCAAATGAAAGTATTTGTTGAAAAATTCCAACAAGACATATCCAATGCCAAGACTACCATTGAAGTGATGAACATTGTGGATTTTGCTAACCAAAGGCTAGAGAGAGTTAATGATATTGAAGAAGCATTGAGACCTATACTTGAAGAGCATGGTAGTATTATTTAATAAATTTCTGACCTATTTTGATATATTATCCATAATTTTGATTAAATTGACTAGGATTACTTAGGATGCTCAAAATTTTGGACAAGGGAGGTGGAAGATAAATAAATGTTACAACAACAAGCTGGTCAACAAGTAGCTATCCAATAGCCCCTTCCATGTAAATAACAAGAACATCAACAACATCCTCTAGGAAAAAAAGTGCAGCATTACAACAATAATTTCTCCTTCAGGAACAATGGCCATAGTTAGCTCAGCCAAGGAAACTAGGCCTTGAGGAATATTATTCTTTGCTTTGTAAATTCAAATTTGGAATATTCCCTTGTAATATGTGGCATTTTAGATATTGTTATTTAAAATCTAAAATCCACTTGGCTATATTTGGGCATAGTTTAATAGGCCTGCTTGAACTTATATAGGCATTTTTAGGCCTATATATATGGGTATTCTCCATATTATAATTTACAGGAACAATTGTTAGAGAATTAATGCAAAAGAGCCAAGAATTCATGAGATTGTCTGAAAGCTTTGTTGTGTGTTATGTAGTTTATTCTTCTCATGATTTTAGAAAATTAATGGTTTTTTTTAGGATAACCAATATGGAAATAATATAAATGTATGCATCTTTTGGTTTTATTTTCACACGAGGATAACAAATCTGTTATTTTATGTGCTCTATTTCATCTTATTTGTAGTTGAATGTGCTTATGAAATTTGATTTGAATAAGTAAATTTCATGTGACATATGATTGTAGATATATGAATCTCTTTCCCTTTGAAGTCTCAATTGTGTTCATTTGGCTTTGAGTATTACACAAGGGTTGGTGAATTCTAGTTTTACATGTTATTATCATAGAGGTTAGAAGAATTAATACCTCTAACCATTTGAAGCAAACTTTGTTTTATTCCCTACCTTTCTTAGCTTTAGATCTACCCCATGAGTCACTCTATTTTATCTCATTATTTAAATATTCATGGTTTGTCTTTTCTTAGGAAATAATTGGCAAAGTTTAAAGTAATTTCATAAAGACTAGCAAGAAATAAAGTGTCACTTTTCTATAATTTGTTATCCCCATAGTAGGGTCTATTTGAAAACTTACAAGTGGTGTCCATATCTCTACTATTTTTATATTTTTAGTATTAGTTATGTAAATAAATCAATTCAAAAGTATTTCAGGACTTAAAACTGAGTTTATTACTTTCCTCTCATTCCCTAGTGACATAGGAAGCACATTATGAACATAAACAAGAAAGAAAAAGCTAGTCCTAGAAGGAGGGAACCTATGCAATTACTTTCATGCATCTTGGTGAAATTTTAGTGTACTTCATTAAATATATGCATAATTTTTTCAAATACATAAATATTGTTAAATAACATTGGAGATATTCATTCTTTGTATGAATCTTTGTATTCTTTGAAGGATTCTATCAATGTTATTGTTCATTCATATAAATGTGGAAATATTTAATTTTGTTGTCTAAATTTATGTAAAACCTCAAATATAGGTGAAATAACCCATTCTTTAGGCATACTAAAGGTTTTTCTTTATCATATTTGAATATTTTGACATAAATTTGGTAAATAATCTAGATATTTATGACTATTTGTGTAAATATCAATCGATGGGACCTCGCTTGTACTATATCTAGACATTTAAGATCATAATTACTCTAATTCACTTTGGATTGAGTAAACCTTTATGTATATTTGTGATGCAAGATATTTTTAAAATTTCAAACATTCTAAAATCTTTTAATTGGACATATAAATGCTTTATAATGTTGGTCTAACACTGATCTTTGTAGGCTAACATGAAGAACTAATAGTAGTTATGAAGGGATTAAAAACTATGAGGTTTCAAAGCTTAGATCAACAAAGATCAAGGACAAGCTATATTATTTCATTTGTAAAGGATTTTCGATAAGAATTTGATAGATATATGTAATATTTGACACTTATGAATCTACCTTTGAGTTTATTATGCTCTATTGTTATTAATACCCATTCTACATCCTAGATTTACATAGGATTTAAATAAGATCTTGATATAAAACCAAGGTACCTTTAACATCCCTATAAATTCATAGGAAGATGGTTATAGACAAAGGTAATGTAAGAAGTCCAAGACCCATCCAAATTCCCCATCTAACTAGAATTTTCCACCCCTCTTTCCAATCATGTCATGGTTAGTTAGCTCATACATTAATGCCCCTAGAGATATACATGATCTACCAAGGAACCCATAAAAATATTTGCCTCTCTTCACCCTCATTGGTAGAGTAACTATTAAAGAGCATATAAATTCATTTAAAGCATCTTTAAGGGTGCTTAATTTAATTCATCAGGATGTGGCTTGCCACCTTTTTCCTATTACATTATAAGATGTAGCTTATGATTAGCTCCCATTAGCTCCTCAACTTACTAGAATATTCCATCATGGCATGGGATCAGTTCAATGATACTTTTATTTCCCTATATTTTAGGGTAGTAATCTTGGGATTTATGTATCAACCATTCACCACCCTCAAAAGGAACATAAAGGAATGAATTATAACATTGAATGCAAAGTTACAAAAACTGTATATCCTAATATCCCCACCCTATAGGCTAGTAGATAATTTGGATTTATAAATATCAAAAAAAAATTTAGACTTGATGATAATTGTCTTCCTAAAAAAAGCCTTGAATATTAACATGTTGCTTTTGGCATATGCTGAATCCATCCATACTAATGAGTAAATGCACCCACAGGATAATCCTACCTTTGCTATACAAAAAAATGACACAATGATACTTGATATAAATGTCCTAACCAACATAATTCAAAATTTTCTTGCATTAAACCAAGTGCCAGTAATTAACCAGTTGTTATTAAGCCACACTACACCAAACTAGCAACTAGGATTATTTAGCCAAGTGAATGTTGGAGCACATCATCAGAACAATATAAATCAAGCATTGGTGCTTGTAAATAACACCAACATTTAAATTTTGACCTAAAACAATAACTCAAATCCTCCAAATGGAGAATTAGATTCAATATAGGAAACTATTCATAAACTCACTAATGATTTATTGGATCTCAAGAAATAAATGGGAAATATTGGTGAGGGCTCAAATGAAAATTACAACTTTTAGAGATATAACAGTCTATTGAATAGGTCTAAAAATAATAACAAGCTCCCCTTGATAAATTTTCTTAAGATCAACATTTGTGAGTTAGCCTTGCTCAATTGGTGTTGAGTGCACAATACCACCATACATGGAGAATTAGAGTGCATTAAATTTAGTCATGCATTCAAATCCATTTAGAGCCAAATGGAGGGGTTCAAGATGAATCCCACTGATTATATTAATACTAAAGGATCTGACAACACCAATGATGCTTTTAGAGCTCTAAAAAAAGTCTTCATGTTTGAGACCAATGGTTTTCCCAATCAAGATGAAAATGATCCTGAAGATAATGTTGAAGAACTACATGCTTTCCAATAATACCAGAAGAACAACTATGATATGAGAAGTAAAGGTCAAAACCCACCTCTAACAATTTCCACCCCACCTAATAAAATAAACACACCTCTTAATGGTAGGATAAATAATAATCCTCCACCCCCTAAAAGTGAGGAAAGTTAACCAACAATAGAAGATCATTACACAATGTCAAATGGTGGATACAACATAGTGGAAGATATGAAAAATATCAAGGTAAATAGAATGTTGCATGAACTCACTCAAATCACTAAATAACATGATTTGATATTGAAATCATTGAATTAAAAGCTTAGCTCTAGCAAAGCTAAATCAACTCATGTAAATGTGGTAACATATAAGAGTAAGCATGAAGTTTCACCATTATATTGACTATAAGGATTTTTGTTAAGAATATTCATAATTTATTACTAGATTTTGGTGCTTTAGTTAACATAATGGCTTTAAGAATATATGAAAAATTAGGATTAAATCTAGTCAAATCAGAGAAGGTAATGGTGAAATTAGACAAACCAAGAGTGAAAGTGGTGGGCAAATTGTTAAATATTCACATGTAGCTCACTCATGAACCTAAAATCAAGAAATTCATTGACGTTCAAGTTTTCAACATTCCTAAGGCTTAAAATTTTTTATTGAGTCATGATTGGACTAAATCCCTAAATGGATATGTGTCTAATGTTTGTTCCCACATGTGGATACCTTGGTGCAAGATTCCCAATCAAATCAATATTGATAATAAAATACATGATCACTAAATATAATTCCAACAATGAAAAAGTAAATTACCAATCCTTTGACTTAGGTGTTTACACTTTGGAAACCACTAATGTTATTATAAATGATAGGGTGAAATAAGAAAGTAAAAGGTTTATGGACTTTGCACTTTCATGGTACACAAACTAAGCAAGGTTCTATCATTATAATTATTATGACAAACCCCAAAGGAAAAAAATATCTATCTTATTATATATTACAATTCACTTGTACTAATAATTTAGCAAAATATGAATCTCTTATTTTAGGTCTTCAATTTATAATCAAGCATAAGGTAAAAGAACTATTAGTCTATGGTGATTCAAAATTAGTTTTTAATCAAGTTAGGAGTAGATATCATTGTAAGATATCCTATTTAATAAAGTATAAATTTATAGCTTGGGATTTGATTGAGTATTTTGACTCATTTAATATTATTTCCCTACCCAGGGAGTATAACCAATTGGTAGAAGCTCTATCTTCAACAACAACAAACCTAGTGCCTCTAGAGCCTTTGAAATTGTAGGAGTTTACCATGTAAATGATTTCATGCCCCTTTATGCTAGACAATATCAATTAATTCCAAGTTTTTGATGATTATAAGAAGATAATTGAATTCATTTGTAATTTTGGCATATTTAAATCCAAAATTATTGATGAATGGGAAGAGAATTATTTAAAAAATTCAAAGGATAATGAATATGGAATAATCCAACTCAAGGAGAACCAAATCATGAATCGAAATATCTCCTTATAAATGATGTTTGACATATAAAAACAAACAAATGAAGCTAAACAACCTAAGATGAGTAGAAAAGATTATAAAAAGTCATCTTGGGAAATCCTGAGAATGAGTAAAGTGTCAACATGTCTTAGTTTACACTAATGAAGAGCTAAAGGAAGACAATGCCATTTTAACCAAATTCAAAGATGTCATTACCTAGTCATATGATGATCTTAATATATTTTATACTATTATGATTACTCATATTATCCCTTTGAAAGAGACCTACAAACCCTTTAGGAAAAAATAGAGGCTAGTGAATCTAGTGCTAGAACCACTGATTTATAAGGAAGTGAAGAAATTATTAGATTCAAGGATAATACTTATCACAAGACTTAACATGGGTTGAAATTATTATGCTATTCTAAAAGAAGAATAGAGAAATCAAACTCTATGTTAATTTTAAAAACTTGAACAGATCCTTAGAGAATCAAAATTATCCCCTGCCATCCTTGAATGAGGTCATTTAGTTAGTGAGCGGATCTAGAATGATGTCATTCATTGATGGTTTCTCATTCCATATCCAAGTCTTAGTGAATAATAATTATATAATGAAAACTGCATTCACCACCAAGTGGGAAACATTTGTATACAAATGAGTGTCATTCAGATTGATTAATTAGAAGGAAATTTCTAATGAGCAATGGACCATGCATTATAAATATTAATAGGTAAGTGAATCATTATTTACATGGATTATCTAATAGTTTTGTATAAAAATAGAGGTGATCATATGATGCATTTGGGACAAGTGATAGAGAAGTGCAAGAGGTATGGCATTTCTTTAAACCCTAAGAAAAGTATTTTTTATGTATTTGAAGGCAAACTTCTAGGACATGTAATCACCTAGGAAGGTATGACTATTTACCTTAATATGATAAACACAATTTCAAAGGTATAAGTCCCTAATAATAAAAAAGAGTTGAAATATTTCTTTGGAAAGATTAATTTTGTAATAAAATTTATCTCTAGTTTTACATGGATCATAAGACCACTCAACATAATGCTAAAAAAAGATGTGAAGATAGAATGGACTGCTGAAACAATGAAGGCATTTTAAGACATTAAGGATGTTATTATTAAATCTCATGTTTTCATAAGTTTGGATTTTAGCAAAGACTTTTATCTATACTCTTTTGATTTTGATCACACTATTTACACTGTCTTAATTCAAAAAGAGGATGACAAAGATCACCCTATAGAATTCATGAGCACTAACTTGAAGAACATGACTTTAATTATCCTTTTTTTAATAAGCAATCCTATGCTCTATTGAAGGCCATCACAAAGTTTAGATACTACATCTTGAGGAATGAGACATATGCCATAATGTTTAATTTAGCTATCAATTTGATGTTGGGATAAATGAACTTTGAGAAAGAAGATGGAATTGGATGACCAAACTCTAAGAATATGATATAGAAATAAAATATACTAAGCTAGTTAGAGGCCATTTTCTAATCCAACTTATTACAAATATTGATCCATGTATTGATGTTTTGCAGGTTGAGTAAAGTCAAGTGTCAAATGGTGATTGGTATAAGGATAATTTTCACTATTTGTTGCATAAAGTGTGTCCCCCACACCTTAAAGGGGAGTAGAAAAGGGTCCTCAGGTTGAGATCATTTAATTTTATGGTTACAAGGGGAGTCCTCTATAGTAAAAATTATAATGAAATCTATCTAAGATCTATTTGTAGAGCTAAAGCCACATAAATCATAAACAAATTTCATGATAAACTAGGAAATGGTAACCCTTCAGGGCATATTATAGTGCACAATTTATTGATAGCAAGCTAATATTCACCAACCATATTAAAATATACCCACACTCATATGTGAACATGTCATCAATATCAAGTGTTTTATTGATGAGAGATAAAGACAACCATGCCTTTGCAACTAGTGATTGAAATTAAGCCATTTACATAATGGGGCCTTAACTTTGTAGGAGTGATCAATCTTAAATCCTCAAGAGAGCATAAATTTGTACTCACTACCATGTATTATTACACTAGGTGTATTGAAGTAGTGGACACTAAGACTAGTAGAATGATTTATGTCATCAAATTTCTAGAAGAAAATATAATCATTTAGTTTAGGATGCCCCTATCTTTGGTATGTGACATTGGCCCAGCCTTTATGTTAGTTTAATTCACTAAGGTTGTATATGAAAATCAAATATTAATCAAGTTTTCTTCAAAGTAATGGATTTTCATAATCTACCAACAAAAACTTAATGAGTGCCATCAATAAATCTATAGAGAAGAAACCCAGAGAATGGCAGTCCCTACTAAATCATGTTTTATGGGTAGATAAAATAAGATATAAATAGGCACTCAAGGTGTCCCCATTCCTAATGGCATATGGGTAGAAACCTATTTTTAATATCACACTAATGTTTTCCACCTATGAGTTTATGGTTAAATATATAGAATATGATGAAAGAATATAGTCTCAAATACTGAACATCATCCAAATGGAAGATGATAGAGACAAATCATTAAATAATTTTAACAAGAATCAAGATTTTGTAAAGAGATGGTTTAATAAATGAACCAAAGTTAAATCATTCCACATATCAGACATGGAACTACTATAGGATAAGGACCACACAAAAAAAAGGGACAACATGACAAATTCACTCCTCTCTAGATTGGACCATATCGAGTGGTAGAAATACTAGGAAAAAACTCATTCAAGCTCAAAGACCTACAAGGGAATGACTTAACCTTAATAGTCAAAGTTAAGTACATGAAACATTATTTCCCAGTCAATATGTCACAAAATTTAGAAGTATTGTAGGATTATTTAGAGTTAGAGTAGGTAGAAGTGGAGTAGTTTCTTTTCCTTCTTTGATTTCATGTTGTGTTCTTTATCACTGTTCACTTGATGTTAATTTTTTATTATGTGATTTAACTTAGTAATAAGTCCTTTGGACAAGAATTCATTGGCTTAATTTGTGTTAGTTTTGTCCTAAAAATAGGAAGAAGGGATTATTGGTTTTAAACATTGGTCATCCAAAATTTAGAAACTTCTAGCAATGTTTAAATTTATAAATGTTGGGAAAGGTTAATTAGAAGTTAGTTTTCTCATGAAAATAATAAGTCATTTTAAGACTATAATATATTTCAGATGAAAGAACATTTTACTAAATGAAATTTTGAGTCTATGTGGATCATCATACTATCACTTAAATTCACTAAGTAAAGTGCTAGGGTATAACTTGATATCTTAAAGTGAATTACATCTAGACTATGTCTTGATAATACCTTACACCTATCTAATTTTGGTTCCTAACCATTCTGGTTTATGAGTATATGTATATATAAAAAAATGGTACACCATGAAGTGAAATCATAAACATCTTTCAAATTCCATGAATGGTGATTTATGCAATCTCTATTGGGGCTATGGATGGCTAGATAGTAGTAGAGAAAGGCCTATAATGGAGGCAAAGGTATCTCTATTGGGACTATGAATGCATGGCTAGTAGTAGAGAAATGCCCAATCCATCTTCAACTAAGTAAAGTATAACTATATCATATATAAATAATGCTTAAGTAATTTCTTGTTTGATGTCTTAAAACTTGAAAGTTATCATTTTCAAACCCTATGGTAATGGCTAAATAACCTTAGTGCACACACACAGTATGATTGTCTATAAGGTTTAATTATTATTTCAATCATGTGGGCTTTCATTAGTTTTGAAAAATAGTTTTGGTACTAACTAAAGATCATCATAAGATAAATAATTTTTTGGTTTATCTTTGAATAGAATATCTGGATTATAACATTTTGCAATGTTTCCCCATAGAGGTTACCATTTTTTGATGATCAACATTCCCCTATTTTTATAATGGTGACTCTCCTTTCTTCAATTTTCAAAAGTGCCCAAGATACTAAGCATATTAAATCATTTCACTATATGGTGAATTGATTGAATTTACCAATACTTGTGTTTCTATAATTTTTGGTTAATAATTCATTTTACAATAAGGATTGATACTTAGAAATATTCAAATTATGCAAGTCTTCCTCAAGTTTTATTTGGAAATAAATTATTGACCATGGAAGGTTTAATGATACGTAGACAAGGTTTTGCTAAGGAAGTATGACCTAGCTCTCTAATACACATAAACACAACAAGCTTTGTTGGGTTATATTAAATTAACATTATGTTATGTTTAAGGCATTTATTTACAATGTTTTTCTTTAAACTTTTTTAAATTTACCTAAGATGGGAAATGATGTGTTCAAAAATTTAGCTTAATTTCTCGCTCAACCTCATAGGATTTCAAATTAAAGTTACAGTTTATGATGCCTTACAATATGTCAAATTTCAAACTATGACCTAAAAGGATAGATATCCACCTCAGTAGGCCTTAAAATGCATTAATGATTCATTACATCCTATGTGATACACCTAGAGAAAATTTACCAAATCTATGAGTTATGTGGCATCATCTAGAGGGCTCATGAGAAGCTAGCAATGGAATTTAAATCTTCTAAATACATGTTAGGATCTTAGCCCATATAAGCAAGCCCATCTAACCCAAGCCACCATGTGTTCCCCATGCATCCCACCATAGTGAAAAATCCCATGATATGTTACCACATGTCTCAATGGTAATAAAAAAGACTTGAGTAGCCTTCTAAGGTGACATGTGTCCCCCTTAGGTTCATCTAAGGTCACTATGTGTCCATTCTACATTGTATCCATCCAAAGCTTATGAGATCTCATAAGGTAAACATGTAGTTGTACATGAGCTATCCAATCAAGATTTGATGATATATAATTATCCAAGGTGCTTTTTGATAATCATACTTATCAAAAGAATAAACAATAGCCTATAAGAATGACATATGTCCCCTTCCATCCTACATGATGACACCACATGTCATTCCCACATTATTCCTATTCAAGATTCATGAGATCACCTCTGATAGGGATGTATGTCTCCATTAGAGCCATATTAGTAGTGATAATTTGTTGAAATTTATCCAAAATGCTTTTTAGAGAGAAACCTAACAAGGAAAGATATGATTTCCTATAAGAGTGATGTGTGGCATTCCCATGGCCAATCAGAATTGAACAATACCAACTGAGAGCTCTCTATGAATTAAAATATTCCATGTGGTGAGATACATATGATTCACCTTACAAAGCTATATTCTGAGAGTAAACAAGGTAATCAAAAGGTGTCAAATGTTTGTATTTCAAGTCGACTAGGTAGCTTAGTCATATTTAGGCCACATGAGTACTTAGTTGCATTCAAGGTGGCAGCCACATGTCAAAAGGTGTAAATATTTATGTTTAAAGCTAAAAATTACCACAAATCAAAGACAAATTAAAGATAAATTAAATTATGGTGCAATTAATTGATAAAAGTAATAGTCCAAAGTTATTGAAAATATATGCAAGGTTAAAAATCTGGTTATTAATATGACATGAACTAGGATCACCATAAACATTACATTAATCAGATTGGTCATTCAAAATGCTACATAATAAAGGATATTTTTATTTTCATTTCAAATATATACACATTTTCTTTCTCTACTATCTATAATCTCATAATTTGATAAGTCTCAAGCTGTTAGCAAATTACACTCCTGACTGTCATTATTAGAGCTTGAAAATTGTAGGATACAAAAATACATTGATTGCTACATAAATTATTAAAAAATATGGCACAAGTATGTCCTACTCTAGTTATAATTATTTCCTTTAGGAATGATGAATTTCTATTTTAGAATAGTTCTTCACCCATCTTTAAAGATACTAAATTTATTCCTAAGGCTATAAAATCTAATGACTTACATTATAGTAACATATATTTTAATGTAGAAGCAACTAGGGATGTTGATGAGAATGAAACCATGCCTCATGATATCCAAAAATATTTTGATATCTTTGACATTAATGTAGTCAGTCTCTATAAGGCTACAACTAAGCTTGAGGTCATACCATACACTGACCTAGTTTACAGTATTTTTGGGAGGTTAAAGTGTGAAGATAGGTTGTTTAAATTAGTGTCACAAGGGATCCCTAATTATTTCTTAATATGATCAAAATTCATAGAATTCCATGACCTTCCCTCAACATAGATATAATATAGCCATGTCATCATTGACAACTAGTATGAAGTGCACTCCCTAGACAAGGTCTTGGCTTCATGGGTGACGGACCCAAAAAGAACTAATTTTATGGATGATCAAGGAAACTTGCCCATAAAATAATATATAAAAAGATTCATAATTTTATTAGCCCTGATAAATTAATATTTATTATTCCACACATTGGTTATGTGGACATAAAGACTATTCCATTGTTACAAATAATCCTATAAGACTAGAAGATTCCCCCACTTGGGGAAATTATCAACAATAACTTGGTGTATGTAATACATGACACTGGAAACAATGGTGACCCATTATTTATGATGAGATACTTATTATATGTACTCTATACCATTTCTCAATTGGGTCAAATTTCATGGTCTCCTAGGTGTCCAAAAGTTTTGCATCAACTCTACTCCTTAATGCATATTCATAAATTTAGATGCAATATGAGATTGATTATAGAATGGTTATACCTAGTGGTCTACTAGTCAATTAATGAATTCAAGATTTAGAGGGTTTACCTTGAAATTAGGAGAACCTTGAAAGACATGGGTAGTTACTAATTATAACTAGACTGCATGGTTATCAGAATGGAAGGAGTGATGGTGGTCCTTATTAGACTACTAAGGCTTATGCAAATGAATATAGATAAAGAAGAAATGACCTATAAAATTCTACATGGAGTTGATGGAATACTCAAGTACAAGAAGAAAATTTCCCCCCTTAAAGTTCCTTAAAAACTGGGGAGGATTAGGATTACCAAGTGGTATGATATTATTTTAGCTACTAGGCATAGGGATTCATACCTATTACCTAAAGATTAATTCATACCATGGAATCCCAATAATGTCATTACCAAACATCTACTTATATTCAAGAAATATGTATAAATGAAATATAAGAATAAATAACAAGTCAATAAGTGGATATATAGAGATGCTCTAAATGATGAGGTAGTACTCAAGAATGCAATAATAAAGAACATTAAACTGGAGACAAGACTAGATAAGGAGAATAAAAATTAGGATATTGTTATGTCTCAGCCACCACTAACACATGGGAACATGTTTGATGTTGACTATGAGGAAGATTAAGAGGAATAATATTAAGGCAATGTTCTTATTTTTAGGAACATGCCAAATAGACCTCCATAACTTGTTATTTCAATCATTTAGGACTTACCTCCAAGCTTTGATCAAAGAGGATCTAGAAGTGAGCCTGACCCCTCTCAAGGGTCCATGATGATAATTTCATCTACTATGTGAGAAATTCTATAAATCATCGATCAACCTGACCCTATTTCTATTAACATTGAAGAATTGGAATACTGCATTGATCTCTCCATGTAAGAAGTGTAGTCATTAGCTAGTAGAAACATTGAGAAAGTCTACAAGATGAAAAGGGATCCTAAGACCACTATAAGAGAACCAATAACCCCTCTACTAGCTTATCAAGTGACTATAAATCCTCTAATGAAATCAACTCATGTATGCACCCAAGTTTCGCAATAAAAAGAAACTACTCCCTCTCTAAGAGTTGATCCATCTATTGATATTATTACCACTAGCACACCACAAACTACCTTTGGAACATAAGATCCTAATGTAATTACCTCACCAATTCATTCTTTTCTAATTACAAGTACATCTCAAAATAATTCTACTTATATATTTTCTCCTCCTACCATTTCTCCCCCATCAATGAATACAATGCAAACTAGCATCTCACTTGGGATTTATCCTATTGTTGCTTCCATAAGTATCCCATTCATTGTTTTTCCCCCATTAGCTTCAATATCTTCAACAACTGTAACTATCACTACCTAATTTTTAGTTGATGCTAGCCTAGGCAAAGCTAGTGGTTCCTTGGGATTTACCATCCCCCATTTCAATTCTGATGAAACTATAAATATTGTATATTTATCATATACTAGTGCTAGTCATATTGTTAGTTCCACTTTTTACCAAGAAAAAACAACTATTGTATCACTTTTTATTGGTTCCCCTACATCGTTAAGGCCATTAAGGCCTATTTCAAAAAAAATCACCTTTTTAAATCCACCTTTGCCTACATCCCCATTCAATGTTACTATAGTTTAAAATGTGAGTGTGCCACTAAAATTACCTTCATATATTCTAAATATAGACCCTACAAGAACTCTATTTGGCACACTTGGGAAGAAATACCCAACAAAATTACCACACATTCATATTGTAGTTGTAGCCTCTATCCCAGATACACCACCTCTAGTGCCAACTCTAGTAAATATAATGCCTATTGTTGTCTCAAATTGGGTCACATATATTATAGTGATAGAAAGACAAGAGAAACCTTAGGTTTTCCTCTCTACACCACAAATTAGCATGAAATTTGATGATGTTATAGGTACCATGAAAAGAGTGGTGAAGAAGCAAGTCGAATAGCCCCAATCTATCTTAGTCGTGGCTCATGAAAGTCAAGAGTCCTCTTCACTTTAACAAAGAAGATGAAGGTTGGCCTGGGTGAATTAGATGAGTATGTAGAGGACCCTATGTCCATAGTCCAAGCCAATGAAAAATCCATAGTGGACTTACTGAAAGGTATACAACAAGAGGTGAAGATATTGAAGGAGAAATAATTTCCTATAGTGTTATAGAATACTATAGTTGAAATAATAAATGCAATCATCAATGTCTTAAATTTATACAAGTTCATGAAGAGAAGAGAAAAGAAGAGAAGAGAATGGGACTCTAGTGTTTAATGTGGTCATTAAATATGATCAAATACTTACACTCTATGATGCCATGTTGGTAAACATGGCTAGAGTTGAAAGGAATAACATGTTCCTAGACCTTAATATGTTTCTAATTGAATACGTCATCCTAGAGTATACTAAAATGATGAATAGAAGTATAATATTGAAAAGGTGGATATAACAAGTTAAGGATGTAACTACATCCTTAGAAAAAATAGAGTTTAGGATTGCCCTATTGCTAAAGGATGTTATGGTCACTAAGGTGACCAAACTTGATGGTAGATTAATGGATGACTAGGAGTTTAGGGCTCAAATAAAATTATTTGTTGAAAAATTCCAACAAGACATAGCCAATGCCAAGACTATCATTGAAGTGATGAACATTGGGTATTTTTCTAATAAAAGGATAAAGATATCTAAGGTTATTGAAGAAGCACTAACATCTATACTTTTAGAACAAGGTAGGCTTATTCAATAAATACATGACCTATTTAGATCTATGATCTCAAATTTTGGTCAAATCGACCAGGACTACTTAGCATTTTCTAATGTTTGGATAAGGGAGGATGTAAAGAAACAAAGGTTAAAACAACAAGTTAGTCAAAAAGTAGTTATCAAATAGCCCCTTCCATGGCAATAACAAACACCTCAACAACCTTGTCTAAGGCAACAACAAGTGGAATTAAAACAATAAGTTCCCTTTCAATAATAATGGCCATAAATAGCTCAACCAAGGCAATCAAGGCCTTGAGGAATATTTTTCTTTGCTTTGTAAATTAAAATTTGGAATATTCCCTTATAATATGTGGCATTTTAGTTATTGTTATTCAAAATATAAAATCCACTTAGATATATTTGGGAATATTTTAATGGGTCCACTTGAAGTTGCGTAGGAATTTTGAGGCCTATATATAGGGGTATTCCCCCTCATTATAATTTTTAGGAATAATTGTTAGAGAATTAATGCAAAAGAGCTAATAATTAGTGAGATTATATGAATTCTTTATTATGTGTTATATATTTTTTACTTCTCTTACTTTTAGAGAATTAATAGTTTATTTTTTAATAAATAATTTGGTAATAATATCAATGTATGCATCTATTCATTTTATTTTTGTGATCTAAGAATTTGACTCAAGAGAGAATGCTTAGTATGGTGTTAGTTTCAAAATGAAAACAAAATGAAAGAAACACACTAACTAGTATAACATCTCTAAGACTAGACACTAGGGAGAGCTTAATTAACAAACATGAATAAAACACACAACTAAAATTCAAAATAAATCCTCTTTTACCTTCCTTCGATGTTCTAAAATGCTTGTTATAGTGGCTTGCTCAGCTTGTGCTCATGAAGTCCTTAGCAATGAGCTTTGGCTACCTCCATCTCTCCTTGGCACCTTTGGCTTATGGCTTGGCTTGGCTTGGAATAAATTCATCATGGTAACACTAATTGTAATTTATTCTTGAATATATTTTCACATTATAACTTTGCACTAGAATAGGTTAGAAATGATGTTCATGGCCTCTCTATTTATAGATTTTTCAGAATGTCTATAATCAACCTAAACTATCCATCCCAAGATTGAGATGTGTGGGTAAGGATTAATCCAATTAAGTAATTAAAATCCATAAATAGGCTAATTAATATTTGGGATAAAGGAGAAATTAAGAGGAATGGAGGGATTTGATGAGGCATGAGAGCCATAAATCTTGATATTTATGGCATTTATGGCCTAAGGATGTCTTCCCAAGAAATGAGGTCACTTGATGATGTAGATATTCAATATTCATTTCTATAAATAAGTATTCAACAAGTTTCCATGGAATTTTTTATTAGGCCTTGATTTGGGGTAATTAGATTTTAAGCATGATTAAGCACTTCATGCATAAATTACTCAAATTGATTAAAATGCCTTGTTATTGGTCTAAAATTTAACTGGATTAGAATTAGAAGTTGATGTTAGATGTGTTGGATCCATTATCCCATTTAGTATGTTGTTGAAAATAAATAACAAAGGCATACATCTCATGTAAGAGATTTGATAAGAAAGAGCAATCTAGAGCACACACGTGCAAATTTGGCATTTTGACTTAGAATGATCTGATCAAAGTTAGCTAGCCATAAATTGCATTTCTCCATGTAGGGATACCCTAGCCAAAATCAGCACTTGAATATGTCAGTTTCATATCATTTAGCATGTTTTAGTGTTTTATGCCAAATTGTGCATTTTGTGTAAAATTGGTCAGAAGCCTAATTGGAGTTTATCAGTGGCTAGATTTAGGTGTCTATATTTTTTGCCTATTTGGGAAGGCATTTTAAGATGTAATCACATTAATATATTATTAAATAATTAAAATTTCCTATATACCTACAGCTACAATGATGATAAAGTAATTGTATGATGCCCCCTCGAGGGAACAGTTGGCATAAGTATATCGACAAATAGTCCCTCAAAAAGAAAGAAGTGAAATGAGGGGACCAAATAAAGGAAATATGATGTCTTTCAAACACAATGATAGTGAAAAAGTAGTCAAAATCATTGAGAATTCAAGTGCGATAATGCACAATGGTTTGCCCATAGGCGGTTATAATCATTAGACCTCGATTATGGCAATGTGGTATGATAACATAATGATTTGCCCAAAGGTGGTTATAGTCATTAAGAAGATGGATCTACCCTAATTAGGATAGATAAACAAGATAATAACATGCCCCTATATAGGTAGAAAAATTGATGTGGTGATAACATAATAATTTATCCAAAGGTAGTTATAATCATTCAAAAATGCAGGTGGGATGGTGTGCATTGATTTACCCATATGCAGTTATAATCATTGGACCCCAATTATGGAAAACATAATAAATTTTATCGATGATGATGATAACTTAAGATAGAGGGTAATGATGAATTGGAACAACCTACTAATAAGGAGATGGTCATCCAAATTAATAAAGATTAAAATTCTTTCATGTTTAATTACCCTATTTGGGATATGATTAGGATGGAATAGGGATGTCGGTGCCAAATAAATGTTTCCATTACTAGATATACTTCTTAAATTTGAGGTTTGTTGTAGCACATGTAGACAAGCATCATGGTATAACATCATGAGTACTTGGCCAAAATATGCATGAGGACTAACTCTTGTAATCCAATACTCAATAGAAAATAATGCACCAATGATAGAAACCATGATAACAATGTAAAAATATGAATATGGATGGATTTAAATATAAGTGTGGGAAAGGAATCACCCAATGAAAACACATAAATTGAATCATGGAAACACTAATAAAAGAAAAAAAATAAGTAGACAAACAAACAAAATAAGAAGAAATAAACAAACAAACAACTCAATAGAAACCCTACAAATATTACCCCTAGAAGATAGGTGACAACATAACAAATGAATAAAATTGGGGAATAGAAGAAAAGGAAGGGGGTGGATGAGCTATCTCCATATGTACTAGGAAATTTGATGCTACCTACATAGTTTCATAGGTGTAATATCCAATAAAAAAATTTAGGCCAAATGTAGTTCTCCCAAGGAATGGGAAGAATGTGATAACTGATGAAAACAAACATAATGAATGTGATAGAAGAAGAGGAATGGTCTTGTAAAATGGAAAGTGCATGAGAGAAAAGTCTAGAAAGGATGGCAAAACTAAATGACAAGTGATTTTCTTGTAACTAAGTAAGGGTTCCCAAAGTCTTTAAGGTAAAGAAGTGGACAATGTTGTTCTTTTCTAATGATTTTTCAAATGTTTTTGAAATTGTTTTGGAGTGTCTCAACTCAATCAAGAATGATGAGACACTAAATGGTTCAATCTAACAAAATGGTGAGAAAATTTAAACTAAGGTTGACTGAGCTGACCTCAACAAGTATCAAGCACTACCTACATATTCCTAGAGTAGGACCTCAAGTCACTATAGTTTTGCCCTTATAGAGGAGGCATTTAACTAGTATAGCAGTTAATTCAAATAAAATAGGCATAGTTGGTTAAAACATGAAGTATGACATAGGAATTGGCAAGTTGGTAATTCAAGGCTTGATATGGCCCCTAGTTTACCCATAGGTGATTATAACTAGGACACAATGTCATAGATCAATGGTACTAATTTTCCTAAAGGTGGTTATAATTAATAGCAAGACTGGTGGTAAGAAAAGGATAGAAAATGAAGGATGCAACTACCAAAACCTTTATCACACTATCCAAAAATATAATCTCTTTTAAAGTACTTGATCCAACTGATGAAATTGATCAGATACCTTGATGTTGAAAATTCATAATGAATGGCAAAAACCAAGGTCAAATGGGCTAGGATTTAGAATACACTACGCTGATAGGTCATAAATGAAAAGTGGATATGGTAAAGAGGACATATAAGAATGGTATTTGTAAAAATAAGAATAGTGATAAAATGGAATAACTAAAATTGTCCTTACAAACAATACAACTTAGTGTTTAAGCATAGTACTACTTCAAATGAAAAATATTCATCAGGTCAGGAAGTTTATCTCTATCTAGAGTGGCAAGCCTATATGCTCCTGATCCATAATATATAGTAATGATGAAAGGCCCTATCTATTTTGGTTTAAATTTACATTTATGCTTCTTATTATCCATGGTATTCTTTTGGTTTTCTTTAAGAACAAGATTGCCAAGTTCAAATGTTCTATGCTTAACATGTTGATTATAGTGGCCTTTGAGTTAGTTATGATATGCTTGAATATTATTAAAAATATTTATGCATTTCTCATCAAGTAGGTCTAGCTCTTGTAGGTGAGCTACTTGATAGTCATGATCATTTAGGACATGCTTGAAAGAGATATGTAGTGAAGGTAATTCGACCTTAATGGGAAGGATGGCTTCAGTACCATAAACAAGTGAGTATGGAGTGGCTCCTTTGAGAGTATGATGATTGGTATGGTATGCTCAAAGGGTAGGGAATATCTTCAAGTGCCAATCATGATCGAAATCATTAACAATATTCTTGAGAATATTGACAATGGTTTTGTTGGATGCCTAGGCTTGTCCGTTACCTTGAGGGTAATATGTTGTAGAAAAATGTTGTGTGATGTTATATTCAATACATAGCTAGTCTACATCCTTATTCTTGAATGGTCCTCCATTATCAGATATAATGTTAGAGGAGATACCATAATGGCAAATGAGATGGTTGAAAATGAATTTGGAAATTTGCTTTCTAGTCATGTAAGTGAGGGGTATAACTTCAATGCACTTAGTGAAATACTCGATAGTGGAAAGTATATGTTTATGGCCATCAAATGAAGTGGGGTTAATATTCCCAATGAGTTTAATCCCCCACATAGAAAATGGCCATGGTTTCAACATCAATTTCAAAGTTTTTACTAGGGAATGAATTAGATTAGCATGTCATTGACATTTGTAACATTTTTTTACATATGCAATGGCATATATGTCCATTGTGAGCCAATAATAACCAATACACAAGATATTTTTGGATAGGACTACCCCACTAGAATGAGTTCCATATACTCCTTTATGGACTTTCTTAACGCTAGTGTATACTCTGCCAAAGTTAAATAATGAAGTAGAGTTACATCAAAACTATGATGGTAAAGGGTGGATCCTAGTAGAGTATAATGAGTGGAATGATGAATGAAGGATTTGGTTTGTTTTTGAGATAGGTTAGGTGATAAAAATTGATCATGAATTTATTTGTAAATGTCTGAGTACTAGATAGAATTAGGACCAATAATATTACAAATCATTGCAACAGTTAAAGTTTCAAGAGATGATGCTAAAAAATTCTTGATGAGGAACTGATACTCTCTAGGTTTATCTATTTGTTGAATCAAAGAGCCAATAGTAGCCATGGAATATATAGTTCTATTACTATCCCTTGGTATATTCTTAAATTGAATGTTGATAATTTATTTCTTAAGAGCATTGACCATGGCTTTATATGGAACTAGCTTGTCATCTTTCGTCTAAAAATGATATATGACCTGATTGATGATTAACTAAGAATCACCATAAACTTAGAGATGAGATATATTCTAATGAATTTCTTGTAAAAGTCTTGCAACAAGTTCTTCATACTTGGCCTTATTATTTGTAAAAGGAAAACTGATTTTGAGTGATTTAAGGATTAGATCCCTATAGTGTAATAAACAATAGGCCTATCCTTGATCTATGTGCCATAAATGAAACATCAAAATATAGTTTCCAAGGTTACTCCTAAAGGGGTGTGTTAATTATAGTCATGATGGATTCATTAGGAAATTGAAACATGAGTGGTTGTGTGTCTATGAGAGGTGCTTTAGTAAGATGATCTACAAGAACTTGTCCCTTGATTGCCTTTTGATTGACATACTCTATGTCAAACTCATTGAGAAGCATGATCCATTTAGCCATTATACCTTATAAATTTGTTTTAGAAAGTAGATATTTGATCAGATCTAATTTTGAAATGACCATGGTCTTATTATTCAACATGTAATGACATAGTTTTTGAGCTATGAAGACCATGGATAGACAAGATGTTTCAATAGGTGCATAGTTATGTTCATATGTAACCAAGGTATAGCTTAGGTAGTATATGACATGATCTTTTCCATTGTCATCATGTTTAGCCAAGAGTACCCCTAGAGCATGGTCAATAGCTGATAGGTATAACAAGAATAGCTTTTCTAGTGTAGGAGGTAATAAAATAGGTGGATTAAAAAGATAGTCTTTGAGTTGTTGAAAAGCTATTTGGTAGTGATCATCCTAGTGAAATGAAACTCTCTTCTTCAAAATGTGCATAAAAGGATGTCACTTGTATATTAACTAAGAGATGAAGCATTGGATTGACTAGATATTACCCTACAAACTATGAAGTTGCTTTAAATTGGTTGGTGGTAGCATTTCAGTTATAGCATGGACTTTAGCTAGATTGAATTTAATACCTCTAAGAGACATGATGAATGCAAGTAATTTAATTGAAGTTACATCAAACACATATTTATTTGGATTGAGTCTGACTTTGTACTCTTGTAATCTTTCAAATATCTTATGTAGCACTACTAGATGGTTAGTCATGGTTTTGGATTTTCCTAATGTCATCGACATAGTCTTCAAAAAAATTAGGAATCATATCATGTAATATGATAATCATGACCCTTTGATATGTAGTTCCATCATTATTAAGGCCAAATGGCATTACCTAATAAAAAAAAGTTCCCCATGGCATGGTGAATGATGTTTTATGTTGATATTTTGGTTTTATTTTGATCTAGTTGTATCCTGAAAAGCCATCCATGAGTGAAAGCATTTAATAACCTAACATGGAGTAAATTATCATGTCAATATTAGGCAAGGGAAAATAATCGTTAGGATAAGCTTTGTTGATGTCTCAAACATCAATATAAAATATGATCCCTTTAGGCTTTTTACAAATAGGTACGACATTAGAGATCCAATTCTAATTAGTCAATGGATCAGATACATCCTAATTCTAAGATTTTTTCCAACTCTTTCTTTACCAATACAACAATGTGAGGATGCATCTTATGTAACTTTTGTTTTACTAGTTTGGCATAAATATTAACCATAAGGTGGTGTAGAACAAAGATAGGGTCTAAACCTGGCATGTCAGAATAGGCCCATGAAAAAATGTCTATAAATTATCTCAATAGAACTATAAAGACATCATGTTCCTCCTTAGTGAGGGATAATCCTAATTTTATCTATTTTAGGTCTGATGGAGTCCTAATATTTACCTCTATTTTATCTTTAACTAGAAGGGTCAAACCATCTTCTAGCATAGTAAGAAATGACTTGAACTATTGAATTATGTTAGGGTCCTTCATTAGGACTTGCTCTTCAACTTATCCTAGGCATGATGAATCTGAGTCCCCTAATGAGAGATCTAGCCACATGATAAAAATAGTCAAAAATTCTTGAAAATTTTGATTAAATATTTATTATTTCTCAAATATGAACTTAGATCCATAGGCAAGTTCATCGTTGGTGGTCTCCTAGTCTAAATTCAAAGAATAATGAACATCCCCATCTAATGGCCACTGAAATAGGTTTTCACCACTAGACTAGTTTTTATCCTTACATTTTACCTAGTCATAAAGTGCCTCAAATAGGTTTCCACTTTGGGATCTCAATGTTTTACTTATTTATTTTTTTCTAATGGTGTTCACTCACTCTCCAAAATAGGTTGTAGGATCTAATGTGATTGACAATCCTAATTTGTCATCTCCCAATGGAACATTGTCTCTAACACCTAAAAAGTCATAGAATCCCTCATCATTCTAGAACTCATCAATCAGTAGACTAGATTCTTGTTGGTCCCAATCTATTATTTGGGGATAATATAATGACAATGGGTTGCGATGAATTTTCAAGGTAAGGGTACAAATGACATTGTTTTCAAATAGGTTGGTTTCAACTAGGTCATCAAATGTGAAGGAATGATCAGACTTTGCTTCACTTTCAACATCATCATCACTAGTCATTAGTGATGGAGTTTGAATAAGATATGTGGGGTCACCCCTAGATAGTTTAAATCTAAGTCCATATTGTCTTTCATACTTAGTCATGGAAATTGGCTCGATGGTTCCTTGTTGATTTATTCTAAGGCCTCTTCCTTCATAATTGTGATGCTCCATGATTCTATTAGGAATAGGATACTTTGAATTTTTATAATAATCATCTTGGTTATCATTGTCTAACCATGATTTATACCCTTCAAGAGGGTTAGGTTATAGGCTAGATGTTAGTACAAATTTGATAGGTCCATTATCTTTATTCCTTTATTTTCAATTCATATGTGGGGTGACTTTAGGTCACTCAAAGTTTTTTAGATTTCAAGGAAGATTGGAAATATGAAATGTATCATGGGTCACATACTCTCTTGGTCCATTATCTAAAATGTTAAAATGATTATAAGCTTCAGGAGGTGTCATGTGGGGATGGGAATTCAAGGTATTAGGATTTATGCAATTATTAGATGAAAGATCAATGAGTATAGCCTTTCCTTTATCCTACTTAGAACTTGGATTCATGTTATACTAATAATTATAGCTTTGAAATTTGATCTCAAGATTATTGCAATGTTCATATGGGTGTAAATCTCCTAGAATATTCACTTCCATCCTTGAGTGGGAAAACCTGATACATTGGTGCAGCATTGATGAGCTTACATGAATCTCATACAACCAAGGCCTACCTAGAATCACATTGTATGATAAATCAAGATCAATCACATGATAAAGTGTATCATGGGTCAAAGGCCCAATAATAACTAAAAAACTAATGGTGCCTTGTGATTCTCTTTCCTAATTATCATAGGCTTTGATGATTATTGTTTCTAGCTACAGATATACCATTATGTACCCAATAATCTTAATGAGCTTTAGAGACACTATGTTAAGGCCAAATCCATTGTGTATAAGGACACATTTCACTTTATGCCATCTAATATAAACTTCTATGTATAATGGATTATTATGGAGTAGGCCAAGGGAAGACATATTGCTTTGGTTGAATGTGACTTGTTGGGTTGGAGTTAGGTGTCGAGCCAAAGCTTGAAATTTATTAGGGGATATGTCACTAGGAATATTGGATTGGGTCAAAAACTCATTCAATATTTTTGTATATATTATTGACATTCATATCAAATCTTAAATAGAAATTTGTGCTGGTGTCTTCTATAATTATTCCACAATATCAAACTTCTTATCTTGGTCAGTAGTGAATGGTTTATTCTAAGGCTGAATAGTTGTTTGGATGATAGGAAAAGTGACATATAGTTGTGGCTTGGGATAGTAATGTTTGACCTCTAATTTTTTATTTCATAATTGGGATTAAATATTAGACCATTATTGCTAATAAATGTTGAGAATGGTGTGGGACCAGACAAGACAAGTCTCAGTTGTTGGTGCACTCACATGTGGTCATGTGGCAAGGATGAGTTGTTAATATAAGGTACAAAATGGGAAGTCATAGTTTTTTGGTTTTATTGTATGCATTCCTAGGTCAAAGAAGGATTATCCATATAATTTGGTTGAATGTTATTGTTTAGCAATGGTCTAGGTTGATTAGTGCTTGGTCTAGGATTAATGGAGATGGTATTAACTCTACCCCTTGTAATATGACCTACACCCATATTGTATTCATGTGAAATTTCATGGTAGGTTTTTTGGTTATTACCATTATAAGCTTGGTTTTATACATTATTCTATCATTGTGGGTTCTGCTAGTTCAGCCTTTGATTTTGATATTGTTGATTTTGTTGTTGCATTGGTTGTTATTATTGTTGCTACTAAAATATGTCAGGAAAAGAGGTTTTGATAAATCCCAAGAGTTTTATTGGAAGATTAAGAACCATTATCTAGTTTTATCTCCCCATTCTAAAAAAAATTATCAATTAAATGCTTGATTTGAACACATCTTCATAGACTATGCCTATTGACTCGATGATAGTCACATACTTCATTTTCATGGTACCAATCAGGATAAGGAATGCCTTAGAGATAATGATTTAGTATAGTCCAAATAATTAGATTAGTGGCATCAAGATTAAGAAATAAAAACTCAATAGGTTCTCCTAGGTCACTAAGGACATGACGTGTAGGCACGGTTCTCCTAGGAGGAGGGGTTTGCAATGGTAAAAGATATTGTATTTGTTGTGCAAGTCTTGGTTATTGTGCTTAAATCATTGGTTGGAAAGGTTATGGGGTAGGAAGAAGTTAAAAAGGTGGTTTAGATGATGTTTTCACCATTTGGACATGATAGGATTTGATTACACCATTTCCCATAACATTATTATTATGGTTAAATTACTTCAGTATTTCTTGGATATTGGCTTATGTTGGTTGTAATGCTAGCACTTGAATGAGATTTTGGTTATTTCCCTAATAATTATCTTGATTTTTATTAGTTTAATTAAGATTGATAACTCCTTTATTGATGAGCACTCACTCAATCAACAAGCCTTTGTCAATTATTTCTTTGAAAGTATGATCACATTATAGTTCCAAATGATAAGCTATCACACTACCAATTTTTAATAAACACAATGGCTAATTGTTTATTTGGTAAAATATGGATGAAATGGCTTGTAAGGGCTCTCCATCATTGTAAATAACTTGTAAAATTCTCACCATATTTTTTATTTCTTGTGTTAAGTATAATAATTAAATCTCATGCTCAATATTATAAGAAAATTTATACACAAATTTATCAAAAAGATCATCAAAATATAGTATGGAATTTTTGGGTAACTTTAAAAACCACTCCAAGGCTTGTCAATCCAAGTTCCTTTGAAAGAACAACAAAAGGTAAATGTCACTATATGCCACTGGTTGACATGTGACAAAGAATTCAGTCAAATGAGCCTTAAGGTCACCTTTCCCTTTATATTTGTCAAATTTCAATGGTTCATATCATGGAAGAAATGGTATCTACAAATACTTCATCTTAAATGGGTAGGAACACACATCATCCAATTTGAAATTTTTAATCCATTTACTATCTTGAATGGTAATAATTACATCCTTCATCTATTACAATTCTTAGGATAGGAAACTGGAAGGAACATTGGTTTGAGGGAGAATATTGGTTTAGATAGATGGTTGGGAGGTCACAAGTGGGACACTTTAACCAGGGTATGATGGAGATATTTATTTGGGTACATTGGTTTTGTTGGAGAATGGACTAGGAATATGCATATGTGGATTAGGATGTACTTGAAATTGCATATTTGGTTGTGTGATATTTTGGTTTGGGTTAGTGATAAAGGTTTGACTTGGAGGATTTTATGGCTATGATAGAGGGATATAACTATATTTTGCCTATTATGGTTGAAAAATGATATGTTTCTAAATAATCAAACCTTACTATTGAGTAGGAACTTGTGGTCCAAGACCCTATCTTTGAATTTTTGATGCATTTTGAACCAATGGTTGTTTAGTAGGTACTTGATAAACATGGGGGACTCCTTGTTTCATGAATCCCTATGAGGAAGTGAAAGTAGGTTATAGATTTAGCATTTGTCACTGACCAATATTTGTACATTGTTGACTAGTCACTACTTGGTTTTGGATTGACATATTAGTCTATGACTGAAGATGTATGTTCTTCGTTACCTAGTGAGGTTGAGCATTAGTTGCCCCTGATTAACGTGGAGATGTATTTGTCCTTTGTTTCACTAAGATACTAAATTATGCCTACTATTGTGAAATACTACTCATTACTTATTGAGGAGGAGTAAGATTCATCACATTCTATCATTGAGGCATGACATTAACCATTGTTTGATTACCTAATCTTATAGGTTGTACACTTGAAGAAGTAACCAATTGAAATTGGGATGTAGAAACTCCTATTCCCTAGTATGATGATCTACACATTATATTAACTATAGGCACATGTTATTGGCTAGTTGTTTGCATGTTAATTCCACTTTGATCATGACTAGACATTATTTGCACATTATCTACTACATTTTGGTTCATTATTATGTGTAGAGGTTGAATACATTTCTTCAATAATGGGCATATGCAACAAGTTATCTATCAAATTAGTTTGTAAAAATGGGTTGAAATTCAAATTCTCTTGTCTATTTAACTCTATCAACACTTTTTTTGAAGGAACTATATCAATGAGAGGCTTACTCACTATGTTCATTTGATTGAAATCATTTTCTAGATTGAGGTAGGTTTGATATGTTGTATGCATTTGGTTAAAGTGATATTCCATGATGTTTTTACCTTGATTAGATATATTATGATATTGGTAAGTTGTTTGGACTAGAGCCATAAGATTGATAGAAGAATCCTATTGATCGTAAATGATATTATGGGGAACTCTTACTAGACTTGGTAAATTTTCATGGGGGATGTCTACTGGAAACTTAGCCCCTACTTCTATGGCTCTAACCAAAATCTTATCTTTGTTCTCTAAAAAATGATGCTCAAATAAAAATGGATCCTACGTGGAAGTCATATTAGTATAATATGACTATTGAAGAATTGGCTCATCTAATATGGGTATTGTAGCTAGGTATGATGTAGTTTGTTCTTAGTCTTGTTCTGAATAAGGTGGTGTGTTAACTAGATAGTTAGCTAGTGGATCGTGGCTTTATGCCCCTGATTGAGTATTGTAAGAGGGATAAGAATCCATATCATAAGAAATATTATCCACATAGGGTTCTTGCACCATTTCCTCTTTCACAACTACATTACTAATCCTTGGATTCTACATGAGTCCACTATGAGTCTAAGAATACATTTTTTGATCCATAGTTAATGCTTTTTGATAAATGGTAAAACAGTTATACAAACTCTAAAAAGTACATAATCTAAAATAGATGGTGTTCCAACTTGGTCTAGATTCATCAAAACGATCAAAAGGTTTATGCAAATATTTGTGAGGAAACAAGCTAGTGTGAAGTATCTAACATTTCACTATTTACACAAAGATACACAAGTAAATGGACCAAAAATAAAAATTCCAAAATCTAAGGTTAAAGTGTTTCAAATCAGTATAATCTAAGAATTTAAATGTTGCTAGGTCTTTTGGCCAAATGTGACATCAAAATCTAGGCTCAAATAAGGCATGCTCTAAGACACTTGGCCAAATGACGTCAAAAGTTAGTCTTTAAAATAGATGAAAGTTTTAATCTAATATATTTGAAACACTTCTAACAAACATTAGGCATTTGGTTTTTGGACATGAACTTGATCAACTAGGTATAAGGTATGAAACAAAAGGCACTTTTTAGAGATAGTTTATCTTCTCACAAAAATGGCATAAAACTTGGTTATTTTGACAAATAAGCTAAACAAAAGTGAAAAATATAATTATTTTAGACAAAAGAGCATAAAATTACACTTGTATTGGTCTAAAAATGTAGGAACAAATTTTAATTCTATGCAAGAGGGTCTATGGAACAATATTTGAAATATTTTGGCAGCATAATGACACTATACTAAACAAAAGGTGTGACAAAAAAGTTTGTTTCAAAAACTCTCTAAGGCAAAGATATTTTACCAAAATTTTGACAACATAACACTACTTTTCTTGAATCAAAATGTTGTGGTTCATAGACTCAAAGTGCAATTTTTTAGCACAAAATGGCTTAAGTATATCATATGGTGATAATGATCTTGAGTCTAAAATGGCCTTCAACCCAAATTGGTAATTAAACCTAAGCTCCCTCAAGTTTAGTGAAAATGGAAAACTCACTTAACACATCAACCCTATGAACTTATAAAGGTGAAATTCCAAATTTATATTATAATTGAAGGACTTAAAACCACTTTAGGAAACATCTAGACTCAATTGGGTAGCATAACTATGCCAAAGTGGATGATATGACTCTCAAGCTTTTGATGAACATTGAACAAGTTAAATTGATGATCTCACATGGGTAACATAACACCTCTTTATTCAAATGAAAATTATTACTATGTGTTTGGTTTGGATTATTTGTTTACACCCAATTTTGACTTCAAACAAGACCTTAATCTAGGACAAGACAACTAATTAATCACTCTTATATCCTAAACTAACAAGGTTGCTTGGCATTGTTGGAATTTGTCAATATATGTCATTTAAGAGGATTTTAAGTGTTCATCCAGAAGTAAATGTGCATTATATAATAGGTTTATTACATTCCCCCTTCTTTTAAATGATAGTACTATGACATAGACCTTGAGGTGCACCTTGCACCAATAATACTTTCATAGCAAGTGGGGATTTGTCTAAAATCAAACAAGTTTTTGAATGATCAAGGGGAATCAATTACAAAATAACTTTCACACCAAATAATTCAAAATAAAATCATGGATTTTGGGTTTGTATCACTTATCTTATTGTAAAAAGGTCTAGTCCTTTTTGTAACCACTACATCCTATTATTCACTCAATGTAGTGCAATGTCCAAAGTGCCACTATATCCCATGTGCAACTTTAATTATCAGATAAATGAATTCAATGCTAAGAGGTGAAACCCCATGTCAAAGCTTCCCTAAATAACTCATGAGAGGTTATAAAGTCCCCCTCATAAGCCAAGTTTACATAAAAATAAAGAAATCATGAAATTAGAAAGAATTTTGGGTCATTTTCAAGGTCACCTAAACTTTGATGAGTTTTTTAGGAGTATTTTAGATGACTTTATTTATAAGCCTCGGACTAGGATACTTGTAATAGGAACTGTGCTTTTGATTCCAAGGGTTACCTAAAGGGGATAAATACAAGAGAATACACACAACAACCCTCTTTTTTCCAAACAAAATTTAATTTAAACAACTTAGTAAATACAAAAATATTTTAAAAGGCAAGTTCATTTTTAATCCCAAATGGAAATTGAGGTGGTTTTCATTTGAGCCCTTGGTCTTAGTTGTAGCTTTGAAAACATTAAACATAAACATCTAAATTCTTTTGTTAAACACCAAAATAAGGTTCCTAATTTATTTTTAACCATACAAAAGGTAATCTAAAACATGTTCTTAGCAAATTTCAAGCCTGTTCCTATATAAAAAATGTTATCATGTACTTCAACCTTGAAGCTCTTTTTAGTTTGAAACAATGAACTTTAGGAAAAGAGCTCTTAGGTCTATGTTTTAAGAAAAACATAGTGATCGATGTCAGTTTATATAATTGATGATGGTTACATTTTCTAATCAATGTTGGTTATCCAATTGATGTCAAATTTACTAATTAACTTCAGTTAAGTTATACAATCGATGTTAGTTTTACTAGATGACATCGGTTACTGTGTAAACCTATGGCAAACAAAAATGACAAAAAAAATTTTGAAAATCAATTTATAATAGTTTTAAGGGTCAAAATGAATATTTTAAAGATAAAATTTATCTTATTTATGTGTGTTATGCATCTAGTCCCATCGTTCATTCCATTATGTGATCTAATAATTTTACTCAAGAGAGAATGGTTAGTATGGTGTTAGTTTCAAAATGAAAATAAAATGAAAGAAACACACTAACTAGTATAAAATATATAGGCCTAGACACTAAGGAGAGATTATTTAGCAAACATGAATAAAACAAAAAACTAAAATGCAAAATAAATCCTCTTTTACCTTCATTAGATATTCTAAAATTCTTGTTGCAGTGGCTTGCTTAGCTTGTGCTCATGAAGTCCTTGGCAATGGAAGCTTAGCTACCTCTATCTCTCCTTGGCACCTTTGCCTTATGGCTTGGCTTGGATTGGAATTGATTTGGCATGGTAACACGAATTGAAATGGCTTCTTGAAGATATTTTTTCATTATAACTTTTCACCAAAATATCTTAGAAATGATGTTCATGGCCTCTCTATTTATAAATTTTTGAGAATGTCTAGAATTGACCTAAATCATCTATCCCAAGATTGAGATGTGTGGCTAATGATTAATCCAATTATGTAATTAAAATCCATAAATAGGCTCATTAATATTTGGGATATAGGAGCAATTAAGAGGCATGGAGGGCTTTGATGAAGCATGGGAGGCATGCATCTTGATATTTGTGGCATTTATGGCCTAGGGATGTCTTCCCAAGAAATGAGGTCACCTGATGATATAGATATTCAATATTCATTTATATAAATAAGTATTCAACAAGTTTCCATGGAATTTTTTATTAGGCCTTGATTTGGATTAATTAGCTCTTAAGCAATATTAAGCACTTTAAGCACAAATTACTCAAATTGATTAGAACGCCTTGTTATTGGTCCAAAATTTGATTGGATTAGATTGGAAGGTAATGTCAAATGCATTGGATATATTATCTCATTTAGGATGTTTCAAAAAACAAATAACAAAGGCATACATCTCGTGTAAGAGATTTGATAGGAAAGATAAATCCAAAGCACCCAGGTGCAAAATTGGCATTTTGACTCAAAATGATCTAATCAAAGTTAGTTGGCCCATAAATTGGATTGTTCCACTTAGGGATACCTTGGCCAAAATTAGCACTTGAATATGTTAGTTTCACATCATTTAGAATGTTTTAGTGTTTTTAGTCCAAATTGTGCATTTTGGATGGAAATTGGTCAAAAGCCTGATTAGAGGTTATTGATGGCTACATTTATGTGTCTATAAGTTTAACACTAAGCTAGAAAATATATTGGTTTATGTGCTCTATTTCATATTATTTGTAGTTTAATGTGCTTATGCAATTTGATGTGAATAAGTAACTTTTGTGTAGCATATGATTTTAGATATATGCATATCCTTTCCTTTGAAGTCTCAACTACATTCATTTGGGTTTGAGTATTACACTAGGGTTGGTGAATGCTAGTTTCAAATTTTATTATCATAGAGGTTAGAATAATTGACACCTCTAACCAACTAAACCAAACATTATGTGTTTCCCTACCTTGTTTATCTTTGGATCTACCCCATGAGTCACTTTATTTTAGCTCATTTTATAAATATGCATGGTTTATTTGTGAGTAGGCAATAATTGTAAAATTTTAAATTATTTTTACAAATATTATCAAGAAATAAAGTGTCACTATTATATAATCTATTGTCCTTATAGTAGGTTTTGCTAGCAGACTTACAAGTGGTGGCCCTATACTTCCTATTCTCATATTTTTAGTAGTATTTGTGTAAAAAAATAAATCCCTAAGTCTTTTAGGACTTAAAATCAAGTTTATTACTTTCATTCCATTCCCTAGTGACATAATAAGCAAATTTAGTGCATCAATAGGAAGGAAGAAGCTAGCGTTAGAAGGAGGGCACCTATGCAATTACAATCATGCATCTTGGTGAAATTATAGTTTACTTCATTAAATATATGCATAATTGTTTCAAATTACGCAAATATTGTTAAATAGCACTAAATATCTACATTATTTATATGAATCTTTGCATTCTTTAAAGTATTCCATCAAAGTTAGTGTCCATTTGTATAAATTTGGAAATATTTAATTATGATATCTAAATTTATCTAGAACCTTAAAGATAGGTGAAATACCCTATTATTTAGGCATATTGAAGGTTATTTTGATCATATTTTCAATGGTTGATAGAAATTTGGTAAATAAACTAGATATTTATGTGAATTTGTGCAAACATCAATCAATAAGACCTCACTTGTACTAAATCTAGACATTTAAGATTGTAATTTCTCTAATTATCTTGGGATTGAGTAAACCTTTATGTATACTTGTGATAAAAGATATTTTTAAATGCTAAAATGCTCTTATATTGTTAAATTGGGCATAAAAATACTCTATAATGTTGGTCTAGCATTGATGTTTGAAGGCTAACATGTGGAACTAATAGTATTTGTGTAGGTATTGAAAACTCTAAGGTTTCAAAGCTTGGATCCTCAAAGATCAAGGTATATATATTTGATCTAGTTTATAACAGATTTTATATAAGAATTTGACTGATATTTGTAATATTTAACACCTGTGAAGCTACCTTTGAAGTTCTTCTACTCTATAGTTATTATTACTCATTCTACATCATAGAGTTTCCTAGGATTAGAACCAAATATTGATCTTAAACTAGGGTCCCTTTAACATCCCTAGAAATTAAAAGGAAGGGGAGAGTAGATAAAGGTAAATATAGGAAGTCCAGGACCTAGTCAAATTTACAATCTAACCAAAATTTTCCACCCCTCTTACCAATCATGGCATGGTTAGCTAGCTCATCCATCAATGTCTCTAGAGATATGCATGATCTGTCAAGGAACCTAGAAAAATATTTGCCTCTCTTCAGTGTTATCGATAGAGTAACCACTGAAGAGCATATAAATTCATTTAAAGTATCTTTGAGACTAATTAATATAATTCATGAGGATGTGGCTTTCTACCTTTTTCCCTTTAAATTTCAAAATGTGGCTTATGATTGGCTTCTTAACTTGACAAAACATTCCATCATGGGATGGGATCAGTTTAATAATACTTTTATTTCCCAATTTGGTAGAGTAGTATGCCTGAGAGTTATGTATCAATATTTCACCATCCTCAAAAGGGACATAAAGGAACCAATTAGAACATTCAATTCAAAGTTCCAAAAAATGTATAGCCTGAATCCCCACCCTATAGGCTAGTAGAAAATTTGGCTTTAGAAATATACAAAAATGCCATAGACCCAATGATAACTATATTCCTAAAAAGATCCTTGAATATTAATATGTTGCCTTTGGCATATGTTGAAGCCATACATAGTGATGAGTAAATTCACCCATAGGGGTATCCCACCTTTGCTATACTAAATAATGACCCAATTCTACCTTCTCTAAATGTATTACCCAACATGAATAAAAATCTCCCTACATTAAACCAAGTGTGAGTAATTAACCAGTTGTCATTAAGCCATACTACACCCAACTAGTAAGTAAGATCCTTCAACTAAGCGAATACTAGAGCACATCCCCACAACAATATCAGTCAAGCACTAGTTCCCATAAATAAAACCAAAGTTCTAACTATGACCCAAAATAATAATGTATATCCTCCAAATGGATAATTAGATTTAATATAAAGAACTATTTAGAAAATTGTTAATGATTTCTTAGATCTCAAGAAATAAATGGGAAATATTGGTCAGAGTGCCAATAAGAATTATAAGTTCTACAAATATAACATATAATTAAATATGTCTAATAATAATATTTATCCACCCTTAAGCAAGTTACCTAAGATAAACATTTATGATTTATCCTTTCCCAGCTGGTGCTGAGTGCATAATACTGCCAGACATGGAAAACTAGATTACATTGAATTTTGTCATGCATTTGAAGCCATTTAGAGCCAAATAGAGGGGTTTAATATGAATCCCACTAATCAAATTAATGATAATTGATATTAAAAAACCAATTATTCTTCTAGATCTCCATAAATAGTCCTCATGATTGAGACCTATGATTTTCCTAGTCAAGATTAAAATGAGCCTGAATATAATGTTGAGGAAGTGCCTTCTTTCCAACAATACCAGAGTAATAACTATGATTAGAGAAGTAAAGGTCAAAACCCACCTTTGAAAACTTCTACCACACCTAATAAAATATATACACCTTCTGATTATAGGATAAACAATAATCCTCCACCCCTTAGTGGTAAGGGAATTCAACCACTAATAGAATTTCCATGCACAGCATTGAAAGGTGGATATAACATAGTGGAATATATCTATAAGATCAAGGCAAACATAATGTTTCATGAACTCACTAAAAATCAAGATTTTATATTGAAATAATTGAATGAAAATCCTATCTCTAACAAAGCTCAACCATCTCATGCAAATGTGGTAACATATAATAGTAAGAATGATGTTCTACAATTTCTATTGACTATAAGGATTTATGGTAAGAATTACCATAATTTCTTGCTAGATTTTATTGCTTCAGATAACATTATGCCTTTATTAATATATGAAAATTTGGGATTAAATCCAATCAAATAAGAGAAGGTATTGGTGCAATTGGATAAATCAATAGTGAAAGTGGTGGGTGAATTATTAAATATTCACATATAACTTGCTTATGAACCCTAAATCTAGTAGTTCATCAACATTCAAGTCATTGACATACCTGAGGATTATGGATTGTTATTGGGTCATGATTATACTAAGTCCCTGAATGGAAATATGTCCATTGATTGTTCCCACATGTTGCTAAATTGGCACAGAATTCCCAATCAAATCATGATTGACCAGGAACCCAAAATCAAATACATGATCACTAAATATAAAACCAAGAGTGAAAAGGTAAATTACCAATCCTTTTACTTAGGTTTTTACACTCTAGAAACCACTAATTTTATTTCATATGATAGGGTGAAATATGAAATCAACGGTTTCTAGACATTTCACTTTGATGGTGCATGAGTTAAGCATGGTTTTGGCATTGGAATTGTTCTAACAAATCCGAAAAGAAAATAGTATCTAGTTTCTTATAGATTATAGTTCACTTGCACTAATAATTTAGAAAAATATGAATCTTTTATTTTAGGAATTTAATTTAAAATCAAACAGAAGGTAAAATAAATGTTAGTCTATGGTGATTCAGAAGTAGTTGTTAATCAGGGTAGGAGTAGATATCAATGTAAGTTTTACTATATAAGAAAATATAAATTTATAACTTGGGATTTAATTGATTATTTTGACTCATTTAATATTTTTTCACTACCTAGGGAGTAAAACCAATTAGCGGATCCTCTATCTTCAACAACATCAAATTTGGTGCCTCTAGAGCCTTTGAACTTGCAAGAGTTTACTATGGAAATGATTTCATGCCCCTCCATGCTAGACAATATCAATCCCTTCCAATTTCTTGATGATGATGAGTAGATAATTAACTTCATGTGTAATTATGGCATATTTGAATCCCACATTATTCATGAATAATATGAAATTTCTATACAAATTTAAAGGACAGTGAATATGGAGTAATGCAACTCAAGGAGAACTAAATCCCCAAAGGCATGATCTCCTTAGAAAATATTTTTGACTTGGACAAACAAATAACTAAACTTAAACAACCCAAGGTGTGTAGAATATATCATAATCAAGTCAACTTAGGAAATCTTGGGAATGAGAAAAGAGTCAACATTGATTTAGTTTGCACTAATGAAGAGCTACAGGAAGCCACTTCCATTATAACCAAGTTTAAAAGTGTCATTGCTTGGTCATATGATGATATTATTATATTTGATAGTAGTGTGATTAATCACACTATGCCCTTGAAAGAGGCCTAAAAAACCTTAAGGGAAACATATAGGCTAGTGAATCAAGTGATGGAACCACTGATTTATAAATAAATGAAGACATTTATAGATGCAAGGATAATATTTCCCATACAACACTCAGCATAGGTTTTGATTCTTGTGCTAGTTTGAAAGAAGAATGGAGAAATCAGACTCTATGTCAATTTTAAAAAATTGAACAAATCCTCAAAGAAGGATAATTATCCATTTCCATCCTTGAATAAGGTCATTCAATTGGTGAGTGGGTCTATAATGATGTCATTCTTTGGTGGTTGTTTAGGTTATAACTAGATCCTAGTGAATGAGAATGATAGAATGAAAACTACTTTCACCACCAAGTGGAGAATGTTTGCATACAAAAAAATGTCATTTGAATTGATTAATGTAAGAGAAACATTATAATGATCAATGGGCCATGCATTGTAAGAACTAATAAGTAAGTGTATCAATATTTTCATGGATGATTTAATTCTTTAATAAAAATAGAGGTGATCACATGATGCATTTGGAACAAGTGTTGGAGAAGTACAAGAGGTATGGCACTTTTGTAAACCCCAAGAAAAGTATCTTCTATGTAACTGAAGGTAAACTTATAAGACATGTAATCACCTAGGAAGGTATGACTATTGACCCTGATAAGTTAAACACAATTTCAAAGGTATAAATCGCTAACAACAAAAAATATTTGAATATTTCCTTAACAAGATTAATTTTGTAGTAAAATTTATCTATGGTTTAGCAAAGATTGTAGGATAATTCAACATGATGCTCAAGAAAGATACAAAGATAGAATGGAGTAGTCAAGAAAAGACAACATTTCAAGACATTAAGGATGTTATTGTTCAATCTCCTCTGATAAGTCCTAATTTTATCAAAGAGTTTTATCTATTATCTTTTGATTTTGATCATACTTCTTCCATTATTTTGATGTATAAATAGGATGACAAAGAGCACCATATATAATTCATGAGCACCAAATTAAAAAACACAAAACTTAACTATCCTATTCTAGATAAGCAAGCCTATGCTCTAGTGAAGGCCATCAAGAAGTTCAAACACTACATCCTGAGGAATAAGATATATGTCATAATGTCTAATTTAGCTATCAATTTGATGCTAGGACAAAATGAACTTAGAGAAAAAATAAGGAAGTGGATGACCAAACTCTAAGAATATGATATCGAAATAAAATATTCTAAGTTAGAGGCCAAGATCTAATCTAGCTTATTACAAATATTGATCCATGCATTGATATTGTATAGGTTAAATTACATCAAGTGTCCATTTTTTATTGGTACAAGGATATTGTTCATTACTTGTTACACAAAGTGTGTCCCCCACACATTAAAAGGGAGCATAAAAGGAACATCATGATGAGATCATCTCATTTTATGGTTAAAAGAGGAGTCCTCTATAGGAAAAATAATGAGGGGATATATCTAAGATGTGTTTATAAAGATAAATCCATAGAAATAATGAATAGTTTCCATTAAAAACTAAGAAGTGGCTACCCTTCATGGCATACCATAACATACAAGATATTTAGAGTGGGATACTATTGGCCAACCATATTCAAAGATGGTTATGTTGAAGTGTGAAAGTGTGATCAATGATAAGTGTTTGATCGAGGAGAGACAAAGGTATCATGCCTTTTTAACTAGCAATTAAAATGAACTCATTTTCACAATGGGGCCTCAAATTGAATGATAAATCCTAACTCCTCATCAGGCCATAAATTTGTACTCACTACCATAGATTATTACACTAGGTGGATTGAAGCAGTGGCCACCAAGAATAGTAGATTAATTAATGTCATCAAATTTCTAGAATAAAATATCATCACTCAATTTGGGATGCCCCTATATTTTGTATGTGATAATGACCCATCCTTTATGTTAGCCAAATTCATGGAGTGGACATATGATAATCAAATAGCAATAAAGTTTGCTTCAAACCATTACCCTTAAGGTAATGGAACTACACAATCTACTAATAAAAACTTGATGAGTGCCATCAAGAAATATATAAATAAGAAACCTAGAGGATGATAATCCCTATTAAAGTATGCTTTATGTGTAGATAAAATGAGATACAAACAATCTATCAAGGTGTCCCCATTCCTACTAGTCTATGGATTACAACCTATTTTTCCTATCAAACTAAATTTACCCACCTATGATTTTATGTCCAAATATATAGAAGATGATGAAGGATTATGGTCTGAAATATTGAACATCATCCAAATGGAAGATGTTAGAGATGAATCATTGAAGAATTTTAGGAAATATCATGATGTTATAAAGAGATGGTTTGATAAGTGATCCAAAGTTAAATCATTTTACATATCAGACTTGGTCCTACTATGCGACAAGGCCCATGAGAAGAAGGGATAATACGATAAGTTTACTCCTCTCTGGATTGGATCATATCAAGTGGTAGAAATACTAGTCAAAAACATATTTAGTCTTAAATACCTATGAGAAAATGAGTTAACCTTGCTAGTCAACCAACAATATATGAAACATTATTTCTCTATTGCTTTATCACAAACTCCATTTGTATAGTAATCTTATTTAGAGTTAGATTAGGTAGGAGTAGAGTAGTTCCTTTCCTAATTTTATTTCCTTTTGTGTTCTTTTTCACTTTCCACTTGTTTAATTTTTGTTGTGTGTTTTATCTTAGTAATATTTCCTTTAGAGAAGAATTCATTGGCTCAATCTATGTTAGTCTGGTCCTAAAAATAGGAAAAAGGGATTGCTAGTTTTAAACATTGGTCATCAAAAGTTTAGAAACCTCTATCAGTGTTTCAATTTAGAAAATCTAGGTGGGGTTAATTAGAAGTTAGTTTTCTTATGAAAATCCTAAGTCATTTAAGACTATAATATGGTTCATATGAATGACCATTTTCTTAAACAATATTTTGAATCTATGGGGACTATCATATTGTCACTTAAATTTACCAAGTAAACTACCAAGGTAGAAATTAATATATAAAAGTGAATTACATCCAAAATATGTTTTGATAGGACCTTACACCTAGTTAATTTTAGCTCCCAACCATTTTGGTTTATGAATGCATGTGTGTGTGTGTGTCTAACTATGTTTTGATAGGACCTTACACCTAGTTAATTTTAGGTCCCAACCATTTTGGTTTATGAATGTAGGTTTCTCTCTCTCTCTCTCTCTCTCTATATATATATATATATATATATATATATATATATATATATATATAATGGTACACCATAAAGTAAAATCATAAACTACTTTCAAATTCCATGAATGGTGATTTAGGTAATCTCTATCAAGGATATGGATGTCTGGATAGTAATAGATTAAGGCCTAGAGTGGATAAAAAGGTACCTCTACTAGGGATATGGATGCCTAGCAGGTAGGAGAGAAATTCCCAAGCCATCCTCAATTAAGCAAAGTATAATTATATAAAATATAAAGAATGCTTAAGTTATTTCATGTTTGATGTCTTGGAACTTGAAAGTTATCATTTCTAAACCTAGTATAAATGGTTATGAAACATCAAATCACACACATATTATGATTTTATACAATATTAAAAAATTATTTCAATCATGATGACATTCGTTAATTCTAAAAAATAGTTTTGGTACTGATAGAAGATCAGAATTGGATAACTATTTTTTTGATTTATCTTTGAATGGAATATCTAGATTGTAACATTTTTCAATGTTTCCCTATAGAGGTATCCATTTTTTGATGATCAACATTACCCTATTCTTATAATGGGGACCCTCCTTTATTCAATTTTCAAAAGTTCCCAAGATGCTAAACATATTAAATCATTTGACTGCATGGAGAATTGATTAAATTTACCAATACTTGACTTTTTGGAAATTTTTGTTAATTATTAATTTTGAAATAATAATTTATAATTATAAATATTCAAATTATTGTAAGTCTTCTTCAAATTTTATTTATAAATGAATTATTAACCATGGATGGTTTAATGATATGTAGATAGAATTTTGATAAGGAAGTGTGACCTAGATCTATAATAGACATAAACACAACAATTTTCATTAGGTTTTATTAAATTAACATTATTTTGTGTTTAAGGAGTTTGATTTCTATTTTTTTCTTCAAAATTGTTCAAATTTGCCTAATATGAGTAATGACATCTTCAAGAAGCTAACTTAGTTTCCCGCTTGAATGTGCAGGATGTCAAATTAAAGTTATAATTTATGACACCTCATGGGAAGTAAATTTTTAGATAATGGCCTAAATGGACAAATATCCACCTTTTTAGGCCTCATAATGGCATAAGGATTAATTATATCCTACACAAGACACTTGGAGAAAATATATAAGTCTATGAGCTATGTGGAATCATCTAGAGGGATCATGAGAAATTAGGTAATGGAATTAAAATTATAGGGCTACATGTCAAGATCTTATCCCCCATGAGCAAGTATTATGCAATTAAAAATTCATCATGTATATAAATCAATCCTTTCTTGGATAAGATAGAGCATACCTAAATTTCTGATTGGGGATACACTTTTTAAGTGGGAGCATGATCAATATGGGGATCTGTTAGACCTGATTAGGGGATCACTTGTATCACTTGTTGTAACACATTATATTAGGAAGGGTTCTGAAGCCTATAGTCTAACACAATCACACAATAACTCTAATGGATTCTTAAGGTTTAAAACATTCATTTTATTCTAATATCAAGAAAGCAAATCTAATCTATTTCACACCAAAGCTTGTGGCACAAATTTGGGGGGTTGGAAACATTAAAATAAACATGTATAGGTAAATTTAATTAAAGTATGAGTAACACCCTAATATATAAAATATGAGATATAGTATTATTCGATCCAACATTTATGCTACTTATATCTACTAAAAGAGAGGAGAAAAAAGATAGAATATACTTGCCTAGATGTGAACCCATCGAGACTATGCAATTAAAAATGCATCATGTATATAAATCAATCCTTTCTTGGATAAGATAGAGCATACCTAAACTTCTGATTGGGGATACACTTTTTAAGTGGGAGCATGACCAATATGGGGATCTGTTAGACCTGATTAGGGGATCACTTGTATCACTTGTTATAACACATTATACAAGGAAGGGTTCTGAATCCTATAGTCTAACACAATCACACAATAACCCTAATGGATTCTTAAGGTTTAAAACATTCACTTTATTCTAATATCGAGAAATCAAATATAATCTATTTCACACTAAAGCTTGTGGCACAAATTTGGGGGGTTGGAAACATTAAAATAAACATGTATAGGTAACTTCAATTAAAGTATGAGTAACACCCTAATATATAAAATATGAGAGATAGTATTATTAGATCCAACATTTAAGCTACTTATATCTACTAAAATAGAGGAGAAAAAAGATAGAATATACTTGCCTAGATGTGAACCCATTGAGACTATGCAATTAAAAATGCATCATGTATATAAATCAATCCTTTCTTGGATAAGATAGAGCATACCTAAACTTCTGATTGGGGATACAATTTTTAAGTGGGAGCATGACCAATATGGGGATCTATTAGACCCGATTAGGGGATCACTTGTATCACTTGTTGTAACACATTATACTAGGAAGGGTTCTGAAGCCTATAGTCTAACATAATCACACAATAACCCTAATGGATTCTTAAGGTTTAAAACATTCACTTTATTCTAATATCAAGAAAGCAAATCTAATCTATTTCACACCAAAGCTTATGGCACAAATTTGGGGGGCTGGAAACATTAAAATAAACATGTATAGGTAACTTCAATTAAAGTATGAGTAACACCCTAATATATAAAATATGAGAGATAGTATTATTCGATCCAACATTTATGCTACTTATATCTACTAAAAGAGAGGAGAAAAAAGATAGAATATACTTGCCTAGATGTGAACCCATCGAGACTCAATCTCTCTCTTGGCCAAAGGGGACTCATTAGAGGTTGTTATGGTTTGTAATGATCACTTAGAAATGCTAAAAAATTCAAGACTTATCCACAAGACTAGAATATCCAAATAAGAAGCCTAAGATAAATATCCTTAAGTAGAATGGTGGAAAAGTAGATTGTAAATAAGTATGAGTGAATAATAACTCTCGATTTCACTTATGAATAATGATCAAAATTATATTGTATATATAGGTAGATCTTACCCTAAATCCTTCTGGGAATGTCATCTATATAGGGTCAACCTAGTCAACCTAGTGTGTTTTTAGGGGTAATTCACTAGGTCTAAGCTAGGTTGGCTAAAGGAATAACAATATAAGAAAGTAAAGTATACCCCTAAACTCTACTGGGTTAACCTAGTTGACCTAGTACAACTAATTGTCAAAAAGGAGTTTAAGATAAAACAAAAAGGAGGAATGAAAGAGGAAAAGATTAGAGGAGTACTCAAGGGGGGATAACTAGCTTAGGGAAGTGTTTTGGGATTTGGTTGGATTGGTAATAATGTGGAAAAAAGGGACAACAATCTTGTGAAGCACCAAAGGTCGACCCACCCCTTTCTTGATGCATCCCTTAGGGTGTGTACTTGAAGAGACTGAGTTTCAATGGGTTCTTGTAAGATGTAAAGCATCATTCATCAATAAAAATTAAAAATATTATGTGTATACATATGCCCCACTTGAAGCTTATGATGTGTCACTAAGGTTTAATAGGGGATGGTGCTTCGAGAAAGGACATAGTAACACACAACATTGATGTTAGAAAAAGTTGCAGTATTTTAAAGTAAAAATAATTGAAAGTAAATGACTAAAAGTGAAACTAATCTAAACATTAAATAACAAAAAAGTAAATTTAATGCATACCTTGACTTAACTTTACTATGGGATGGTTGTTTTCTATGTTATTAGTTTTGATTATGTAGGGTGTAGAGACTTCTTTTAACAAACTCAAGAATACAAAACTAAGGGAAAAAAAAAACAAATGAAAGAAAAACCAAGATAGATAGTGCTATGATGATGGGATGTACTTGGTAAATCTATAAATTTGGGGTGACAAGTGCTATGTTAGATTAAATGACAAAGTCAAAAATAAAAGCAAATCAGGTAATCGAAAAGCCAAGGCTACCAAAGACAAAAAAACTCAAACAAGTTATCCTTAAATAATAAAGGCAAACTCACCAAATTAAATAAATGATACTTATTAAATAGGATAGTAAAACAAAAATAAATCAATGGTAAAAGACAAAAATAAAATGGTAAAACAACATTGATGAGTGAGGAGTAAAAATCCACATTTTACTCAATAATGGAAAAAGGATTCATAAAAGGGAAAACAACATTATGGAGTGAGAAGTAACAAGATAACCTCACTCAATAATGGAAAAAATGTATAGACTCAGGTGTCTATAAAAATAAGATAGTAAAATTATGAAAAATGTTCAAATGAAAGTAAAGTAAGTGTATGAATGTAATATCATGGTGTTAAGAAAGAAGAATCCATAGTTTCTCAAACATGTTTTCTTTCTCTAAAGATAGATAAAACTAAAACAAGGTAGCACTAGCATGCTTTTAAGAGGTGAAGAAGAAGGAAGTACATAATAGGGAAAATAGACTTGGAATAATAATTTATCTATCAAGGGGGGAAAATTAAATGGGTAGAGGGGTAAATGAAGGAAAAACCAAGTTAGAGGAACTCTTTATAAAATTCAACACACTCAAATCAGGTTTGTCAAAATAAGAGGACTTTAGACCTTAAGGACTATGAAGAACTTATCTTAGAAACGCAAGTCTTGGGTCAATAAATGGAGTATAAATATCAACCCATGAAGGCTATATGCATCAAAATTACAATGGACCTACCTCCCCATAATGTGTTCCCCATTCTTTAGGACCCCTTATAGAGTCATCGATCTACTATGAAGATTGGGTACTTGCATGATAAAGTAGGTATCAATAAAATATTTTTTATTCTCTTGTTTTAATCTACTAGCCTACTACACCCCAAAGGACCTTGGCTCTACCATGAGGCCAACTATGGATTTTGAGTTTCAACTAGAAAAAGAAGATGTGCTTTGAATCATGTATTTTAGTGTGATTTTAGCTTTTGAGATGTGTATGTTGCCTTTTAGATATCATTACATTTTGTTTAAATAATTTGGATTTTAACATTATTAATGGATTTTTCTATTCCTCCTCCATATGGATTTGGAAAACCAAACATGGGTGCTAAAAATGACTTTCATTTGAAAACTTGAGATAATGTTTCATAAGAGAGAACTTCAAAGAGCACAAGGTCTAAATGTCTTGTAAATATAAGTAAAATAAAAGTGATATCTTGAATTTGACCTTTTTGTATCCAATACAGAGATGAAAGTAAGGGGAAATAAAGAAGAGTGACACATGAAATAATTTAAACTACTTCAAATTGAAAAAAATGTGACAATGGGAGAAAAAGGGGTACAATTATAGTAAAGTGTGATTACTTATCATAAGATTGAGAGAAGTGAAGGAAAACATGATAAAAAAGATTATTAGGAAAATTTCATTTGATAAAAGAAGTAAAATCTAAATCTTGAGAACAAGGATCAAAAACATGAAAAAGATGGTAATTTTATGAGGATGGTCAGGTCCTATCCATGGTCTTACAAATAAAATCATAAAAGAGAGACCCATGAGGGTGTCGATAAGCAAGAAAAAAAGTAAAATGACGTAAGAAAAAAATAGTAATATTTTGTGAGGGATGTCAGGTCCTATCCATGGTCTTACAAAGCAACTCATAAAAGAAAGACCTAAAAGATGCCAAAACAGCATTGGCAAGGAGTAAACATGAAGAGAAAAATATAAATGATGGTGGTTTAATGAGGAATGTCAGGTCCTATCTATGTTCTTACAAATAAACTCATAAAATAAAAACCCAAGGGGTGTGAAAGATAATAAAATATGAAATAAGATAAATAAGGCTATGGTACATCAAGAAACCAAAAGACCAAAAAGGAAGACTAAAGGTTTGTGAAAGGAAGTAAACTATTGTAGAGGGAGAGACCCATTCTTAAGAAACCTACAAAAAATATTACATAGATATAGATAGAAAACATTATAAGAATTAAATGTTTAGGAAAAGTAATATTTAAGGAATTGAGTATTGGTGGGCTCTTTGAAAACATGGCCTTCATTGGTTTGAAGATGGTAAGTGTTTATGCCAAGAATGTATTCAACTAAATATGGGACCCACCATTTTTGGGCATATTTACCTTCTTTATCATGATTATAATCTAATTTAAGACAAGATCACCAACATTAAAAGTGTATACTTTAGCATGTTTATTATGTTATTGGGTGATGCAAGCCTTGTAGTGGTGGTTATGTTGTAAGGAAAAAATACAACATTCATAAATAAGATCAAGGGTATGAAGGTGATCATCATACAATTTTTCATTGGGAAAAATGACATGAATAGATATACAAAGAAAGGGAAGCTCAACTTCTAAAGGAAGAACCAACTCAAAACTATAGACTAGAGAAAATGGAGTTTCCCCAGTGGTAGTGCATATGATAGTTTGATAAGCCCAAAGTGTAGGGCGAAGATGAATATGCCAATCCATACAAGTTTCATGAATTATCTTTTGGAGAATTTTTTTGAGAATTTTAGAAAATGCCTCTACTTGACCATTGCATTGTAGATGATAAGGCATGGAAAACTTCTTATTGATCTTGAATTTATTAAAATGTTGTTTAACATGTTTGTTTTTTAAATTACCACCATTTTTGAAGATGATGGTATGGGGAATGCCAAATCAACAAATTATTTGGTTAAGAATAAATTTTTAAATGAAAAGACTAGTGATGTTAATAAGGGTCATGACATCTACCCACTTGGTAAAATATTTAGTAGCAGTGATGATAAATACATGCCCATCTTGGGAGTAAAGAATTTAACCAAGGAGATCAAATCCCCATGTGAAAAATGGCCATGAAGACTTGATATTTTAAAGTTTGATAGGAGGCGAATGGATAAGATCATTGTGAAGCTAACAAGGAGTAAATTTTTATCATATTCAATTGCATCCTTCTCAAGAGTAGGCCAAAAGTAACCCATATGTAGGTATTTGCATGTTGTAGCATGTCCACTACAATGACCACCAAAAATGCCCCCATGTGCTTGTTAAATAATAGGAGGGACCTCATGTTGAATAAAAAAATAGAGCAAGGTACCTTTAACTTTACAATAGTAAAGGATGTTGTGTCAAAATACATACCTAGAAGCTTATTTATGAATGTGTGTCTTTTCATGAGAGTCTCAACTAGGAGGATAAGTTGGGTGTTCTAAGAATTGAATGATGTCTATATACCAAGGGATTTTTCTAATGGTGATATCCTTAATATGATAGATAAGTGAGTGTGGTGGTTGATTTGAAGATGAAGATTTTCTTATTTTTATAAGAAATGAAGGATCATAAAAAAATTGATGTGGATGAAATAGAGAAGTTAAAGAGGTAAGAGAATTAGCAATGGAATTTTGATCTCTAGGAATATGCTGAATAGTGAAAGAGAAAATCCTTAGTGATAGAGATTAAAATTTGATGATAGGTAATAAGGTTATCACTTTTACATTGATAGTCATCATTAACTTGAAGGCAAATAAGTTGAGAATCACCTAAAGCATGAACATATTGAATTTATAAATTAAGATCATCTCGCATGCCTAAGATAAGAGATTTGTACTCAACCATATTATTGATGACATCAAAGGTGAAATGAAAAGCTAAAGTAATGATCTTACTAAGAGGACTTGTGAGAATGAAACCTTCTTTATCTCCTTAAAGGCATTTAACACCATCAAAGTGGAGGTTCCATGTATCCTCATGAAAGTCAACATTTATTTTAAGGAGTTCCTTGATAATGACCTTTGTTTTAGTAGTATTGGAGGGAGTATAAGATTATTTAAGATTATTGGCTTTAAGATCACTGGTAAAGCTATGAAAATAATCTTTAAGAGAGATATATTGATTAAGACCTTCAATGTAAATAATATTGTCATTTGGAAGGTCATCTTGAAGGGAAGAAGTTGATAGAATGAGAGCTATAGAAAGTTAGTCATCTATGACTTTCCCTTTAATAACTTTTTGAGTGATAATGTAAAGATCAAATTCCATAAGGAGGACCATCCATTTACTAGTTCTATCTCTAGAAAGAAAGGCTTTGGAGTGTAAATGATGAAGGGGGTTGAAATGAACAATGGCATTAGTAATTTGGTAAAACATGTAGTGATGAAGATTTTCAGCCATAAAATAGATAGCAAGGCAATCATGGTTAACTTTGGTATAACATGTTTCATAGTTGATAAGACCTTAATTAATGTATTATATAGCATACTCTCTTCCCATATCATCTTTTTGGGCAATAATTTCCCTAGCTAAAATATGTGTGGAAGAATTATATAGAATCAAAGGTTTATCATTAAAAGGAGGATGAAGTTTAGGTAGATGAAGAAAAGACTCTTTCATGTTATCAAAGTCTTTTTCACATGGATCCATCCATTCTAAAATAGTACTTTTCATGAGAAGTGAATTGATGGAGTGAATTTTATATGCCATTTTGGGGATGAATTGTCTAATTTCCCCAAGCTTTCCTAAATATGTATAAATGTCAAGAATAGAATGAGGAATAGCCATGTTGATGATAGCACTAATTTTTGTAATATCAATGTCAATACCATGGGGAAAGACTAAGAATCCTAAAAATTTACCAGATGTAAGTCCAAAGACGCATTTTTAAGGATTAAGTCTAACATTATATTTAAGGAGATAGTCAAAGATGATTCTTACAATGCTTAGATTTATAAATAAGATCATTGACATAGGTTTCAACAATTTTGTAAATGAGATTGTGAAAGATGTGAGTCATTACATGTTAGTAAGTGGCTACGATAATCTTGAGACCAAAGGGAATTTTGACATAGTAATAGGTGTCACATTCCATGGTTAAGGTAGTCTTATGTTAGTCTTCGAGAATGATATGAATCTGATTATATCTTGAGAAACCATCCATGAAAGATAACATTTCTTAACCAGCCATGAAATTGACAATGGCATCTATTAAAGGTAAAAGGAAATACCCTTGGGACAAGAAAGATTAATTTTTCAAAAATAAATACAAATGCAAATAACCATATTGACTTTCTTTTGAATAAGAATAATGTTGTACACCCATTCAAAATAATCCACTAGTTTGATAAATTTAGCATCGAGAAATTTGATGATTTCCTTATGACATAATGTTGAAACTTCAAGCAAAAATTTTCTTTGGTTTTGATGCATAGACTTGGAATTAGGATAAGTAATGATATTATGTACCACAATGCTAGGGTAAATATCAGGAATGTCCTCATAAGACCAAGTGAAAAAATCACAATATTTATTAAATAATAAGCTAAAATTATCAAGTTTAGTAGGTGAAAGCTCTGAAGAAACTATAATTATTTGAGGATAAGATGGGGTACCATATTAAATATGAGTGGTTTCTTCAATAAGTATGGCATTAGTGTCTTGAAAGTGGTATGGTGCATTGGGTAAGTCTGAAATTGGATTCATTTTAAGATCAATGCTAGTAATGAAGTTATTAAAGAAAGGAGTTTTAGTTTTGAAATTTCCAAGTTTATGATGTTATCAAGGAAGTTGAGGTTCCTGGGCATGAAGTAACTCAAGAATAGTTTCATCACTAGGCAAGGTAAGAATAGGACCATAATATTTGACATCTACTTCAAGATCAAGAATTTGATCTCCATGGTTAACATACTTAGAATGAATTTGATGGACATTAGTTGTCTTGGCATCAAGTGTAATTTTAGGAGAAAAATAAGTAGATGGAATAGAAGAGATTGGTATATCAATGGATTCAGTGATGGGAGAAGGATTGGATGCAATGATTGTATCCAAAGGTTGGGAGCTTTGAGATATTCTAAAGGCACAATTTGTTCTACCATCTAAGGAGCATCAATAAGAAAAGGATTAATAGGAGGCACATGACCCTCAAAATCTAAGGTATGATCCACATAGATGGTATACACATCCTGATTAAAATCATGGTTTTAGGCTAAAATTTTTTAGTAATGATAGACATCTAAATCTATAGATTGAGCTTGGGCCATGATATATTTGTCATCATATGTTGGAGAAATTGTACAAGCTTGAGAATCGGGGGTTTTTTTAGAAGGTGAAATCCTAATATTGATAAATGTATGAGGAGACATGATGAGAGGATCTTGAAATAATTCATCCAACACAAAATCATTTCAAGTTAAGGCATCTTCTACTAAATAAGGCTCATGACCATTACATGGAGGGAGAAATTTGGTAATCTCATGAATAAGATGAACATTATAGTCTCTTGGTAATAGAAAAGGAGGAATCCATTGTGAAATATATACAGGTAACTTGGTAGTATTGCAAGTGTGTTGCAATTCATTAGGCTTCCCATCATTGGAATACAAAAGAGTAACTTGTAGATCAATACTCATGCTGACAAATTTAGGTAAAGAAGCATTTTTAATCTTAGGATTTGAAGGAATATGATATTGAAGTTTAGGATTAGGAAGCTATATACTCCATGTATTAGGATCATTTTCATGCTTTTCATATTTTCCATTATGTAATAATTTAATACATTGACTTCCAAAAGAAGAAATGGCTCACATCATTGAGTACATGGATGACTAAGAATGATATTGTAAGATAAAGGAAGATCAAGGACCAATAGTTTCATTAAAATGGTCTTAGGTCCTATGGTTAATGGAATCCAAATACAACCGAGTGGATTTTGATTAATATTATCAAAACCATGAGAAGTAAGACAAGTTTGCTTAAGATTATCCTTGTTATAACCAGGTTGTTGTATAATCCACAAGGATGTCACATTAATCCCAGAGCCCTCATCAAATAGAAATTTTTGAATAAGAGTGGTATTAATGGATAATTTGATAAAGAGTGGTGAATCATATACATGACAAAGAATTTCATCATTAATCATGTCTTCTTCAATAAAATCAATAGAATGCTTAGAAGAAGGACACAAGGTTTCAGTGGTGTGGACATTAGTAGGTTGAGAGTCAATAGAAGGTGGTTGTTCATCAATGGAAGATGGATCTTCAATATCTTGAAGTTGTTGCATAAGGAATTTATTATGATAAGATGAAGTGTGAACCAACTCCATAAGAGGAATCTTACAAGGCATAGAGTTGAGTTTTTCAAGAAAATTCCTATGAGATTTGGAAGAACCGACATAATTTTTAGAAGGTAAATTAGTTTTGGAAGGTATATATGTGGTTGGAGGATTAGGAGGTAGTTTTTCCTTAAGTAATTCTGAATAGATATTAGAGGTGGTAGTATCTTTAAGAAGTTATTCTTCAAATTATGGAATTCTAGGCTTGGTAACGGGATCTTTGTGAGCTAGTTTACAATAATAATTGACCTTGGTATTGTTGACATATTGAGAATTGTTATAATATTGATCATAATTGGCATCAATGGCACAAACATCCTTTACATTTTCTTTATTATTAAAAGAAGATTTTTAGTTATTAGAGGTAAAATATTTGAAAGTTTGTCATTTTTGGGAAGCAATAGTGTATTCTTGACGATGAAGATTGATCATAACTTCATGATTGAATGAATCACCAATCATATAGGAGATATAAAATTTATTTATCCCTCTACAATATTCATGAGAGTTCCCAATGTCAACATGGAACCAAAAAAGGAGATTATGGTCATACCACTTAGGAGGAGCATTGGGATAGATGAAAGGTTTCAAGTGTGGTTAAAATTGTTTCATTTGCTAAACTAAAAGAGATGTATGAGAAGATGAAGAAATATCAATTTTTTTAAATCCTTATTTCTTTTGTAGAGAATTACTAGTGATAACATTAAATGTTTGGAAATATCCTTTAATTAGTTTATGATTAGGTTTGAATTTCTTTATAAGAAAGTCATGATGCTTAGCTTCATTAAGTGTTTGAGTAGAAAATGTTTGAACATTATATTGGAGAGTGGTAGTTAAAGTCATGATAAAGAGTTTGAATAATTTATCATCAGTCATGTTATGTTCAAATTTATGAGAAAAATATTTCCATATTTTGATAAATTCATGAATTGATTTAAATGGATATTGTTTAGAGTTGATGAAATGGTTAAGATAATTTTTGGGAAGATAATTTTGTTGAAACTCTTTAACCAAAGGATTAACCAAATCTTCAAGTTACCAAATAGAATGTTGGGGTAGTTCATTATAACATTCTAATACATCACTAGTAAGTTGTTTGACTAAGAGTTTAGTAGTGGTCAATGTATTAGTTTGGATCCACTCTTTGTAAAGATTGCTAAAGGATTTAAGAAATGAGGTAGGGTCCGTAGTCCCATCATATTTAATAGTTAGAGATATGTTACCAATATTAATGGAAACAATGAAGGGATCTAAAGGATCATTTTGAATGGTTTGAAGCATCTTGTATTCATTATGGGTTGGGGAACAACATTACTTGAGGCAACCTTAAGGGATGAGGAATATAATTAGGATAAGATTGATAATGAATAGTTGGAGGTTGATTAGCCATGATGATAAAATTTTGTTGAAGTTGCATCATTTGGTCAATATTAGAATTTTCCATAATGTTCATTTATTAAATGACTTGGGATAAAAGTTAATTTGTATCGAGAGGTTGGTTGGTGTTTACAAGATCACTCCCGATATTGGTATTAAGGGGAATATTTCTATAAGAAGGATTAAGAGTGGGATTGGTAAGTAAACTTGTATTAATCACTTCCACATTATTTTTGAATATTTTTAGAAGTTTTTTGGTAAGTATAGAAAATATCAAATCCATCAAATTCATCTTGAAGTCTTATTTGCACTATATTGTAGTTCATAGATGAAGGAGGAAAAGAGGTGCTTAAGAATGATGGTGTTCTTGGGAAGAAAAGAGAGGAAAAAATGAACATCTCATATAGTACCTGAATGGATTCAAGCTATCTAAGAAGATTCTAATAGGAGATTTCATTCTAAATAAAGAGAGAAGAACAAAGTGCAAAATTGGAAGGATCAAGAATTATATTGATAAACAAAGAAAGTAAAAAATTGTATAGGGTTGACTAGGGTGATCTAGTACAAAAAAAAAGACCTATAAACTATATAGGGTTGACTACGTTGATCTAGTACAATGAATAGAAGAAGGAAAAAGATGGAAAAGCATATACAAATTATATAATGTCAACTAGGTTAATCTAGTGTAGTGAACAGGGTCTGAAAAAGATATATGATCGATTGGGTTGATCCAATACAATAGAAAAAGATAAAGAGAATGATGATAACAAGTTATGAGCTAAAGTAAGACAATTTTTTCAACTAATCTATGAAAGTAAGAGCTGAGAAGAAATAAACAATCAATTGGATCAATGCTAGCCAATCTAATTAAGGCACACAAAACAAAACCTTGCACTAACATTGGCTAATGAAAGTTTTTGCACACACACAAAAAAAAGAGCAAATAATCAACTTGAAAATTAAAGAGTTAACTAATTGGTCAACTTGATTGTTAATTAGATTATTAAGATATCATTTTAAATGTGATTAGGAGTTGGCTATAATAAAGGTATTAAATAGTTATCTAAGAATGGTTTCATGTAGTTTGGGTTGAAAGGGACTATAGTGAAAATGATATAGGATTATTATTGGGGCTTACATCCTCAATTCACACGCCAAAATGATAAAGGTTTTGGGTGCTTAGCCAAAAATATACCATTAAACATGCTTTATACTTGACTAGAGCATCAAGTCATCTTCCCCCTTGGTGATGAAATCCAAGTAGGTTGGCCTAGGGTATAAAAAGTGTTAAAGTGCTTGTTTATGTTATTTTATTTAGCTATGTGTGCATAAAATATAAATAGTGAAACTAAGTGATTAATTAAAAATACCCTAATTAGACTATTGTACTATTCTAACAATGCAAGCAACATGAAATGAAATGTGTGAACTAATTGCTAATATATATGAGTTTAATTCCAATTTGAAACAAGGTATAGTTTTGACACGATATACATAAAATATAAAATAAGTTTTATAGGGTCAAACATATATTATAGAAGCAAAGTTTGAAAATGAATTAGGTTGGCAGTGTCAATCTAGTTATTTTAGATAGCACATAGAACATAAAATTAGGTGGGTAATATTGATCTAGTTGACTGTGCAAAATCAGGTTTGAAGACTGTAAACTATGAAAGGAAAGATTTAAAAAATGAAAAAAGAAGTATAAAGGAACCTTGGTAGATAAAATATGCAATAAATAAATATTACTGATGAATAACCTTGAATTATGCTTGGAAAAACTATAAATTAGGTTGACAAAATCGATCAAGCTATATAGGATTCTACTAAAAAAGTGTTGAAATTATAAAGGGTCAATTAGGTTAACCTAGTAGGATAAAATGGGTGTCTAAAAGGTTGAAATTTGTACTGAGTCGATCCAGTTTCCTATTCATAAAATCATGTGCATAAAGAAAAATAGTTGGGTCAATAGAATCAATCTAGTATGTCAAAATATATGATAAAAATAATGATCAAAAGAATGAAATAAGTGAAAGAAATATTACAAGGGTTAGTTTCATGTCAATTTCACCATAATGTATGCAATAAAGAATGCATCATATCTATAAATCAATCCTAGCTTAGAGAAGATATAGCATACCTACACTTGTGATTGGGGATACACTTGTAAAATGGGAGCATGACTAGTATGGGCATCTGATAGACCTGATTAGGGGATCACTTGTCACAACACATCATGCTAAGAAGGGTTACAAATCCTAAAATCTAACATAATTTCACAACAACCCTAATGGAGTCCTAAGGTTTAAAACATTCACTCTATTCTAATATCAAGAAAGTAAATATAATCTAGTGCACACCAAAGCTTATGGCATAAAGTGGGTGGGTTAAAAAAAATGTATAGGGAAATTTAATTAAAGTATGCGCAACACCCTGATACATAAAATATGAAAGATACTATTATTCAAGCTAACACTTATGTTACTTCTATCTACTAAAAGAGTGGAGAACAAATTTAGAATATACTTACGTAAATCAGAACCCATTGAGGCTCAATCTCTCCCTTCACCAAAGGGGATTTTCAAGAGGTTTTTTTGGTTTTTGAGGATCAATAATAAAGTCCAAAGAATCTAAGACTTACCCACAATACTAAATTCTCATAATAAGAAACCTAAGCTAAGTCTCCTCATGTAGAATGGTGGAAGAGCATATTGTGAAGAAGAGTGAGTGAGTAATAATCTTGATTTCACATATTAATAATGAATAAAATGATCTTATATATAGATATAAGTGGATCTTACCTTAAATCCTTCAAAGAATGTTAGCTATATAGGGTTGACCCAATCAACATAATATGTTTTTGGAGATAATTCACTAGGTTTGAGCTAGGTCAGCTAAAAGGATAACAAGCTAAGAAATTAAAGTATACCCCTAAACTATATTGGGTCAACCCAGTTGACCCAATACAACTGATAATAAAAAATGAGTTTAAGACAAGAAATGGGGAATGAAGGAATAAATGATTGGAGGAGTACTCAAGGGAGGAAAACTATCTTAGGGAAAGGCTTTGGGATCTAGTTGGATTGGTAATAATGTGGAAAAAAGGGACAATAATCTTGTAAAGCACCAAAGCTCTACCCACCCCTTTCTTAGTGCACCCTTTGTGGTGTGCACTTAGAGAGATTGAGTCTTGATGGGTTATTAAAATATGTAAAGAATTATGAATCAATAAAAGTTAAAAAAATTATGTGTATACATAAGTCAATCCAATACAAGCACCATGTGTCTCCCATACATCCCATCATAGTGCATAATCCCATGAGATGATACCACATGTCTCAATGATAACTACATATAATTGAGTGGCCTTTAGAGGCAATGTGTGTCCCCTTTAGGTTTATCTAAGGTCACCACATGTCTACACAATGTTGTATACATCCAAAGCTCATGAGAGCTCATGAAAAAACATATAGTTACACTTGATCCATCCAATAAAGGTTTGATGATATATAACACTCTAAGGTGCCTTCCAATAATGACACATGGTAAGATAATAAATAATAACCTAAAAATTATGCATGTCCCCTTTGGTCCCACAAAATGACGTCACATGTCATTCCCATACTATTGTTATTTGAGATCCACAAGATCACCTCTAAGATGGATGCATGTCTCCACTTGAGCCATCTGATTAGTGCCAAGTTGTCAAAAATTATCCAAAAGCCTTTCAAGAGACACCTATAAATGGAAGTTATGATTGCCCATGAGAGTGATGCATGGCATTCTCATGGCCAATCATAATTTAACAACACCACCTAAGAACTCAATATGAATTGAAAGATGCTATGTGGTAAGATATAGATGAGTCATCATGCAAATCTACATTCTGAGAGTTCATGAGGCAATCAAATAGTGTCATGTGTATATATTTTGAGCCAACTAGGTAGATTAATCATATTTAGGCCATGCAAGTACTTAGATAGATTTTAGGTGGCATTCACATGTTGAAAGGTGGAAATATTTAACTTTAAAGATAAATTTCATGGAAAATTAAAAACAAATTAAAGCTAAATTCAATTATGGTTAAATTAACTGTTAAAATCAGTAGTCCAAAATTGTTTCAAATATATGCAAGGTTGAAAATCTTTCCATTAATATAGCACAAACTATGATCACCATTAATATTGCATTGATCAAAGTGGATATTAAAAAGGATACACAATCAAGGTTATTATTATTTTCATTTTGAAGCTTTACACATTTTCTTTCTCTGCTATCTACACTCTCACAATCTGACAAAGTTTAATCCATTAGAAAATTTCACTCTTGATCACCATTATTGGAGCTTAAAAATTATATAAGGATACAAAGAGACATTGATTGTTACCTAAAGTATTACAAAATATGACACACATATGTCCTACTCCAGGTAAGATTAGCTCCTCCAAGAATGATGTCTTTATGTTTTAAAATGGTTCTTTAGTTGTTTTTAAAGATAATGCATTTATTATTTAGGCCATAAAATTTGGTGACTTGGGTTATAGTATAATATATTTTAATTTATAATAATCTAAGGATGTTGATGAGAATGAAACCCTACCTCATGAAATCCAACTAGCTTGTGATATTCTTGTCATTAACATAGTCAATCTCCATAGGGCCATAGCTAATCCAGAGGTCATGTGATGTGCTGACCTAATTTATAGTATTTTTGGGAGGTCAAAGTGTAAATATGGGCTGATTAAATCAATTTCATAAGGTAACCCTATTGATTTCTTAATATGATCAAGATTCCAAAAATACTATGACCTTCCCTCACTATAAATAGAATATAACCAAGTCATCATCGGCAACTAGTATGAAGTGAAATACCTAAAGAAGGTCTTAGATTCTTGGGTGACTAACCCAATGGAAAATATTGACATGGATTATGAAGTAAACTTTCCCATCCAAAAATTTAGACAAGGATTCAAAATTATCCTATCCCTCCTACATAGAATATTTGGTAGTCTACACATTGCTTATGTGGACATAAGGACTATTCCATTGCTTCAAATAATCCTAGAAGACCAAAAAATTCCCCCACTTGGGGAAATTATTAGAAATAACTTAGTGTATATAATACATGACACTTACAAGAATGGTAACCCATTATTTATGATGAGATACTTATTAGATACAATCTATGTAATTGCTCAACTAGGTCAAAGTTTATGGTCTCTTAAGCATCTAAAAGTTGTGCCTCAACTCTTATTTGTAATGGATACTCATAGATTTAGACATAATATGAGAGTGATTATGGAATGGTTCTACCCAATGGTGTACTAATCTATTAATGAATTCAAGATGTAAAAGGTTTCCCTTGAAATAAGTAAATCCTTGAAAGACATGGGTAGTTACTAGTTATACCCATATTGCATAGTTATCAATATGGAAGGAGTGATGGTGGCCCCTCTTAGACTGTAAAGGTTTGTGCCAATGAAACTAGATAAAGAATAAATGGCCCATCAACTTTTGAATTGAGTTGATGGAATATTTAAGGACAAAAATAAAATTCTCCCCCATAAGGTTCCTTACAAAATAGTGAGGACCAAGATTACCAAGTGGTATGATATTGCTATAGCTATTAGGCATATGGATTCATAACTATTACCTAAATATGATTTCAAACCATGGGATCCCAATAAGGTCATTTTTAAGTATCTATTTAGATTCAATAAAGATGTAGAAATGGAATAAAATCATAAATATGAAGTCAATGAGTGCATATATAGAGATTCTCTGAATGATGAGGTGGTACTCTAGAATCTAGCACTAAAGAACATTAAAATGGAGATGAGACTAGATAGGGAGAATAGAATGCATGATATTTCTTAGTCTCATCTACCACCATCACATGGGAACATGTTTGATGCTGACTATGAGGAAGATAAATATGAAGAAGATGAAGACAATGTTCCTATTGTTAGGAACATTCCAAATAAAGCTCCATAAATTTCTCTTTCAAGCATTTAGGACTTACTTCTAGGATTTGAGCAAGGAGGATCTAGAAATTAGTATAACCCCTCTCAAGGCCTATCAGAATCTCTACATATGTTATGGGAGTGGTTTTGGAAAGCCTAGATTATCCTGACCTTATTCCTATTGACCTTTAGGTATTGAAATAATACACTGAGCTCTCCATGGAAGAAGTGTAGGCACTAGATGGTAGAAACATTGACAAAGTTTACAAGAGGAAAAAGGAGCCTATGACCACTATCAAAGGATTAATAACCCCTCCACCATACTATTAAGTGACTATAGACCCTCCAACACATAATCTCTTGTAAGTACCCCAGTTGTGAAAAAATAAGCAACTACTCCCTCTCTAATAGTTGATCCATCTACTACTACTATTTCCACTAGCACATAAAAAACTACCTTTAGAGAATAAGATCCCAATGTAAGCACCTCACCATTGCATTATTTTCCAATTTCAAGTACAGCTCAAACTACTTCATCTTATATATTTTCTCCTCCTACCATTGGTCTCCCATCGATGAGTATAACACAAAATATCATCCCATTTGGGACTACTCCTATTATTTCTTTCACAAGTAACCCATCCATTATTGTTCCCCCATTGGATTTAGTATCATCAACTACAAATACCACTATTTAATCTTTAGTTGATACTAGCTTGGGCCAAGCTAGTGGTTCTTTGGGATTTACCATCCCCCATTTCATTTCTCATGCCACTACAAATACTAAATCTTCATCAGGCACTAGTGTTAGTTAGACTATTAGCTCCACTTCTTCCCAGATAATAACAACTAGTGCAACACTTATTACATTGGAAAGGCCACTAAGGCCCATTTAATAACTTTTCACCTTTCACAAATCCACCTTTGCCTGCATCCCCATTCAATGTTTCTAAAATTGTAAAGGTGAGTATGCCCCTAAATTGCATTCCTTTATTCTAAATATGGGACATACAAGAACTTCATTTGGCACACTTGGGAAGATAAACCTAGAAAACTTGCCACACATTCCTACTACAACAATAACCTCTATACTAGTTACACTACCTCTAGTGCCACCTTAAAAAAATATAATGCCTATTTTTGTCCCGAATTGGGTCAAAGATATTATATTGGCAGTAATATAAGAGACACCTTAAGTAGTCCTCTTTGCACCACATATTGGCATGAAATTTGATGCTACTACAAGTACTATGAAAAGAGTGGTGAGGAGGTAGGTTGAACATACCTAATCTAGCTCAGTTATGGTTCATGAAAGTGAAGAGTACCTCTTAACTTTAACAAATAAGAGGAAGGCTAGACTAGGTGAATTAAATGAGTATGCAAAGGACCATATGTCCATGGTCCAAGCTAATGCAAAATACATAGTGGCCTTAATGAAAGGTATGTAGCAAGAGGTGAAGATATTAAGGGAGAAATCATTGCCTATAGTGTCAGAGAATACTACAATCCAAATAATAAATTCTACAATCATTGCCTTAAGTTTTTTCAATGTCATGATAAAAAGGTAAGAGGATGGGACTCTATAGTTTAATGTGGTTATTAAATACGAACAAAGAATTGCACTCTATGATGCCAAGTTAGAAAAATTGGCTAGAATTATAAGGAAAAACACTTTACTAGACCTTAAGACATTTCCACTTGAAGACATCATCTTGACATAGACTATAATGATGAATAAAAGGAGAGTATTTAAAAGGTGGCTAGAACAAGTTAAGGATGTAACCACATACTTATAAATAATAGAGTTTAGGATTTTCCTATTGATAAAGGATTATATGGTCACTAGGGTGACCAAACCCAATGGTATTTTTATGGATGATCAAGATTTTAGGGATCAAATAAAAGTATTTTTTATAAATTTCAATAAGACATAGCCAATGCCAAGATTATTATTGACCAAACTTGACTTCTAGGTAAAATTAGGGCATCCCTAGTAAAAAAAATCATTTTTAGGCATATAAGGTGATATAATGTATTATCAAGAGATGATTTATAGGTCATTTGATGTAAATTAATGTTGTACTATCCTTGGTCAATTAGTTTCTAGGTCTATTTATCTTTTTGGGTCATTTAAAGGTCAAAATAGGTGTATTTAATGATTTGTGCAGGTTTATTGGGGGATTTTCAAGTTAAAAATGTTGATTTAATTTAACATGTGTCCATAGAGGTCTTAAGAAGCTAAAAAAGTGGAAACTTATAGGTTATGCAGGGGAAAGGGTAGTTTTCTTGAGCAAAAGAGAGATTTGGGTAGTTGTACAACCTCTTTGGGAAGTATGCCACTTGGAAAAAGTTGAAATGTGACTCTTAATATTTCCCAAGATCATTTATACATTTGAAATGATCTGAAAGTTCCATTTTGAGGTGAAACCCATTCATCTATCTTTTCACCCTTCTTGGCACAAATAAGTGACTTGTAGTTTTTCACCTTATACAACTAGTAGAAAGGGTTTCAAGGATAATTTTATTGGGATGTTTTTTTACACTAGGATACATTATTTTTAATATATTAATTTTTTATATTGGTCAAGTGTGCTTTATGAACCATCATTAACATGCTGAGCCTCTAAATATGCTTGCAAATTTGTGAACCCTAGAGGTTTTACTTCATTTTGAGTAAGTCTATATAATCTAGATTCTAAGATTATTTCAAGAGGATGCTAGATATATTACCTTATTATTTCCATTATTTTTTTCAAATTTTAAGGTGTTTGGATGGTCTAACAAGCTCATTATGCAAGAGGATGCACCATTTGGTGTTATGGGTAATTTTCACCTTTTTAGGAATTTTCATTGTTTAACATCAATTCTATGGGGTCGTGTTGATGCCACTAAGATGATTGAAAGAGCCTATTGACACAATATTCACCTTTCATTCCTTTATATATGCATTTCTATGGTTTTCAATCACAATGATCACATTCCTTAAATCTACCTACACATGCAGGTATGTACTTACAGACATTTGCAAGAGTGGACCAAGTTGGAGGAAGGGTTTATAGTGTATTTAAGGGTATTCATGATGTTAAAACTGATTTTAAAATTTTAGTAAAGGATTCAAGTTTCTCATTAAGACTAAGTTACTCACATTTCCCACTTAATCACACTGCCTACTTATAGTGAAAGTCTCCACCTACATGTGGCCTTGATAGGGATCTTGAAGGTTATTATGAACATTTTTACCATGAGGTGTAGACATATTTCATTATATACATGTTTAGGATGACATGATAGACTTTTTTAAAGAGTTATATTTATAATTTGAGGTGAAAGAACCTTATAATGTTGGAACGCCTATTTTCAGGCCTACATTCCCCAAAATGAAACAAACAAAGGCCTAAAGGGTTTTTGTAGGTAACCCATTGAAAAGTTGCATTATCCTCTCTACTTCCTAAGTACTTAGAATTTATGTCCCTTACATAGTTCAATGACCTTGAAAAATATTAAGGATATATTGCTAATGGAATTTGGTTTTTAAAATCCCTCAAAGTGCCTTAAAACACACTACCTTTTATCAATGGTGTCTATAGGGTTTTGAGCTTTAGCAACTTTTCTTTCCAAGGTGGTAACTTTGAGCATAACTCAATGGTAAATAATTAGTACATAAAAGGATAGCATTTAATGATTTTAAATTAATTAATGAGTAATGATGCACTGTACTTTCAATTAATTGATACCTATCTATCCATACAATAGAGCCTAATAGCACCTACAATAGAGAATGAGAATGGTGATCCAAGATGGAGTTTTTGAGAGTATTTTGACCATTCAAAGTGAATTAAGGTTAAATAAAATATTATGTGGATTTTAGGTTTCAATAAAATCCTCTAAATTTCATATGAAAGGCCTAGATCATATAAATAATCTATAGGGGTAAAAGAACATGATGTGCTTTCATTTAGGCATGAAACATAGTCAAGAGTAGAAGCTCAGTTTGAATGAGTAAGGATTATTAAGGAAATGTGGTAAATTGAAATGGGAATTAGGTTCAAAAAATATATAAGATGATGTTTATACCTTTAAAATAATCTATTCAATGAAGAAAGTACACCTATAAGGTTTTATCAATCCCAACATCGCTGACTATATAGATAGAGAATAGAGGGGTTAGGTTCCTTAATATGAACTTAAACCAAATGTATATGAAAAATAATAATCATCTATAAAATGACCTTGGAAGATATAAGTATTTCATAATGAATTATTTCAAGGCCTAATTCCTTTATGTTCACACACACACACACACACACACACACACACACACACACACACACACACACACACACACACACACACACACACACACACACACACACACACACACACACACACACACACACACACACACACACACACACACACACACACACACACACACACACACACACACACACACACACACACACACACACACACACACACACACACATATATATCTCCCTTAGGAACAAAATACAATTAAAGAGACCCTCAGTCTTGACTAGTCAAGACATGGCATAGACAACATCAAGTTTGAAAAATTAAATGGTGTAAAAAACATTTTAATCCCTTATTAATAATATAAGTGGTATAATGACACTCTCTTAAGGGTATTTTGGATAAATTAAAGGCTCTTAATAGACCATTCACAATCCACTCTTGAAAATCCATCATAAATTCCCCTCTATATAGTCTGCCTTAGGTTTTAGACAATTTAAAGGACCAAATGACCTAATAAAGAGATATTTTTTTTGGATTTAATCTTGGAAACTTGAGGAATCCTAATTTTTTTTTAGTTTTCTAAGACAAATAGGGGAATTACCCCTATTTTGTTATCAAATAAGGGGTACTTCCCCTTATACAAAACTTGTAGGATTAGGAGTATAGGATTGAGATATGGATATAAAAGATGGAAGGACCTTAAAAAATGGTTTATGAAGCTAAGGGATACATATTAAAATCATGTAAAATAATCACAGGAGTATGGAGCTTCATAGGGTGGTCAAAATCCTTAGATGTATAGTCAAGCATATTAGGAAAGGGGTCAAACCTAAAGCCAAAAGAGAGGTCATTTTAAATCTTAGCATGAGAGGAAATTTATAGTGAATTTAATAATGTGAATATGATGTATATATAGGTGTTTAAAAAAATTTTAGGTAAGGATAATTATTATAAGTCATTGTAAGTTCTAAATTACAAACATGCTTAAGGGTAAGGTTTTGGCATGAACCTTGAAAGCATAATCACCTTCACTTTAAACATGAAATGAGAATGTCAAATATATGGGATCATGTATGGATTATCATATTAGATATTTATAATCTTATAGGATCTAAGGAAAACCTATAGGAAGGCCCAAACACCAAAATTTGTAGGTAGAACTCTTGAATAAGGTCTAAGTATAACATCTTAAATGGATTCAACTTCAGTTTTGGATTGAGATGTACACTCCATCTTGTTGAAACATGATTTTGGGGTTATTTAAGGTGTGTTATATCCTTTTCCTTTCAAGAAGAACCATGGAGAAGTCATTTTTGGCTCAGAAACCCATCAAGCCCATTGGGAAGGAGAGAAATAAGCTTGATAGGCCATCTTCTGAATCTCATATCTTTCATGAGGATATGCATGAGAGCTAGAGGAGTTAAAAGATGTTATCTGAGGTCTTGATGGCCAAATTAGTTTTAAAAAAATTATAGGTTCGATCTCCATTTTTTATGAACCAACCTTAAGAGTGAAAATAAGCCTAAAACCCTTATAATCCCTTATTAATGACCAGTTTGGGAATATTGAGATGGAAATCTAGTCTAGGGGAATATTTATCTCATGAAACATTTTGGACCTAGGAAAAGACTCACCTATATTACTCTAAACTTTTTTGGTTGTAGGAAATCATATGGATGAGGTGCAAAATAGGATTTTTTTTTACCATTTTTTGTGTTGTATAGGATACAAGAGGATTTTGAACATGAAAATAGTTTTGGGTGAAATATTAAGACTTAATATAAATATTCATATTCATTTTATTACTTGAAACAACTCTTATGTAACCCAACAAGGTGATTCAACTCAACCAATCAAATCTAGCATATTGGGCAAGCTAGTGAAGAAGATGGAAAACTTCAAATGAGTTCATTTTAAGGTGTGCTTAATGATTATAGGGCTATGGATGGTCTTGAAAATTTTAATTAACTCCATCCTATGTATTTTCATAGATAATTTATGATTTTTTGGAAGCCAAGTGTGCAAGGTGCATGAAAGGAGTTCTTTTTGGATTGTAGATAATGATTGATCCATTTTAGTTGATTTTAGAGGACTAATCATGAAACCAATTCATGGAGAGGAATTTATGAGAGCCTAACCTTCCATTCCAGTCATTTTTATTTCTCTTCATTAGTTATAGGATGTTCAAGCAAATTCAATCATGAAGGTAGTTTTTCTATGTAAAATAGAGAGTTTTATGCCACTTTTCATGAAGTTTGTGACATGGATTGACACTTGTAGATCCTAAAATTGAATGGTTCACCCTATATAATATTTACATTCATAATTAACTGCTTGTGTTAGCTTGAAAAGTGTCCTTATGACCCTTAGGTTTCTCTTCTTCTCTCTCTCTCTCATAAGTTTTATAAGAACTAGCCATTTTGGCATTGTATGGATGCTCCACCTGAGTATGATGAAGCTCTACTCATTTGTATAAATTTTGATCAATAAAATTACTAAGTTTTACCTCTTATATGACTTTTCATATTCTATTTCATTTGAATGATTTATTTTTCTAAAGTGATACTCTTGTTTCCTTAACATGTTAGCTCATTCTTGTAACCTATTTTCATTTGGAAAAATTATTGCAGGGCATGTGAAGTGTTTTGGGATATGTCAAGGATTAAGTGAGTGTTTATCTTCATCAATTCCATTCAATTCCTCTTGTCTAACCTCCTAGCCTAGATGTTCATCTTGACCTCACAATGTAACATTGATGTGAGAAGTTGTAAATTAGAAGAGTGTATGTTTAGTTTGTTTCTTGGTTTCAAGAGTAATATGCATATGGTTGTATGTAATTATTAAATTTGGTGTATCACCTCCATTATTTTATATTTTATTTGAGTTTCTTTCTCCCTTTTCACCCCCCAAAGTTAGTCTTTGTTGTAATCCATAGTGGTACATCAAGGGAGCTAGCCCTATCTAGAGACTCACCTCATTCCTTAGGCTACCCAAAAGCCTAGAGGTGATTCCATTGTGCCACTTGGATTAGGAGATATTTTCATCTCCTCAAAGGGTGAAAATCCAAGTGACAACAACTACCACTAAAGTGATGAACATTATGGATTTTACTAACCAAAGGTTAAAAAGAGCCCATGATATTGAAGAAGCACTGAGACTTGTACTTGTAGAGCATGGTAGGAATATTCAATAAATGATCGACCTATTTTATTCTATGATCATAAAATTTGGTAAAATTGACTAAGAATACTTAGCATGGTCTAAATTTTGGGCAAGGGAGGAAATAGAGAAACAAAGGTTATAATAGCAAGTAGCTATCCAATAACCCATTCCACGATAATATCAAACACCTCAGCAACCTCCTCCTTGGAAAAAACAAGTATCATTATAATAACAAGTTCCCCTTAAGGAATAATGGACACAACCAACTTAGCCAAGGCAATCGGGGCCTTGATGAATATTTTGCCTTTTTTTTTTGTAAATTCAAATTTAGAATGTTCCCTTATAATATGTGGTATTTTAGATATTATTAATCAAAATATAAAATCCACTTGGATATATTTAGCCATCTTTTAATGGGCCCACTTGAACTTGCATATGCATTTTGAGTCCTATATATAGGGGTATCACCCCTGATTCTAATTTTTAGGAATAGTTGTTAGAAAATTATTGCAAAAGAGAAAAGAATTCATGAGATTGTCTAGATGATCTATTATGGCTTATTTAGTTTCTTCTTCTCATGATTTTAGAGAATTAATGGTTTATTTTTTGCTAACTAATCTCATAATAATATTAATTTATTAATCTATTGGTTTGAGTTTAACACTAAGCTAAAAAATCTATTCATTTAGGTGCTTTATTTCATCTTATTTGTAGTTGAATGTGCTTATGTAATTTGATGTGAATAAGTAACTTTTGAAAAAAATATGATTTTAGATATATGCATGCCATTTCCTTTGAAGTCTCAACTACATTCATTTGGCTTTGAGTATTACATTAGGGTTGGTGGATGCTAGTTTTACATGTTATTATCATAGAGGTTAGAAGAATTGACACCTCTAACCATTTAAAGCACACTTTATTTTCTTCCCTATCCTTCTTACATTTGGATCTACCCAATGAGTCACTTTATTTTATCTCATTCTATAAATATTCATGGTTTGTTTTTTATTAGGAAATAATTGGTAAAGTTTAAGTTAATTTCACAATGATTAGAAACAAATAAAGTGTCACTATTATATAATCTATTGTCCCTATAATAGGGTCTACTTGTATGCTTACAATTGGTGGCCATATCTATGATATTTTTATATTTTCAGTAGTATTTTTGTAAACAACTCAAGCCCCAAGTCTTCCAAGGCTTAAAATTGAGTTTATTACTTTCCTCCCATTACATATTGACATAGGAAGCACATTAAGTGCATCAATAGATTCATTTTTCCTAAATATTCTATCATTAAATTTTGTTGAAAGTAAAACCAATGAGGAGGGTGAATCAGTGCCCTTAAAACATTCATTAAATTTGACTTATCATTAATGAAGCATTCATTCAAATACATACATCAACCAAAGCATAAACAAGTATCCACATAAGCATAAAACATATGAACACAAGATATGTGGGAAAACCTCATGGGGGATAAAACTCACTGAAGGAAATTTTGAAATACAATCCTATAATTAATGAATCAATATTTAGTGAGGCACTAACCCCATAGGGAGTACCAACCCCTCACTAGTCAAGATCCAACTCAACTAATTCTTTAACAAGCACCAAATTACAAGGAGGCATAAACCCCTTAGGTGACTCACAACCAAATCAACTACTTGGAACCTCTTATCACCTTTGGACACTTTTTTCTCACTAAAATGATTAATATCCCCTTATTTTTATTCTTCACACTCTTCCATCTCTCTCAAACAACCTATTAGACCTCTTTTCTCAAATAGACTTTTTCTTGGTATAATTAGATCATATGACCTTGATCATAATCTATAGAGTCATTCGTATAAACACACCTTACATGAACACAAAATACAAGTATCACACATCATTATCCAATCATTTTCATGCTTTGACCTAGTTAACCTTATCTTCTACATCAAAAATCTAAGAAACAAGGTGTTTATTGTAGATTCCACTCACTCTTCTAATAGACCAATGCCACCTAAAGGTACTGGGGAGAGTCCTATAGATTATCCAATAATAAAAATATTTCATCAAATTCATTATGAGCCACTTATATCAAGATCTTTTGTATGAGGTCATTTTTAGTGTTTTAAGAGGGTTAAGACCACCTTACAATCATAATGATCATTCATAAATTTTGGGCCCTTAATCTAGAAACTAATATTTGGAAACTTGGGCTAGGATCCTTACCCAACTTCCATGAACTTATTATTATATCATGCAAAGGTTGCACCTACCAATGAGAATAAGAAAATCCTTCTTAGGTCTATAATACCATATTCTATACACACAAAAAACCTCAAAACCACATTTCATGCTTTCTCCTTCAAAATTTTACCTTAGACTTTTTCAACACACTTGAAACAATCTTTCAAACCTCTTATAATTATATCATGAGATCTATCACCTTGGAAACTAATTTTGACCCCTCATTAAGCCACACTAGGTCTCTTTACATACTAGGCCTAAACCTATAATCCATACTTATAACTTGAACACACATTGAAACAACTTTCACTACTCTTAAAACCTCATTATCATGTCATAAAACCTAATACCATGATCAGAAACTACCAATTTTATTCTCACAAGCCTCAGACTACTCACCTCATCATACTACTAAGCCTATATCTTCTCACTATATCTCTTCATGCAATGACTAAACCTCAAAACTGACCTTGGAACTTCTTTTTAAGACTTTTTTGCCTCATTCTCATGCTTGCACAACTTTATACACTATCTCTTGCTTATATTGACACAAATCAACAAGCTTCATTATGCTTCATGCTTACACCTTCTCATAGGGCTAGACTAGGTTTTTCAAGACACTTAGCGCTCAAAGACTTGAAATCAAACAAGCTAAATCTTAATTATATCAACCATGAACATTATTCAATCAGTATTATCTTAAGATAATACCTCTCAAGAGGATCATGAGCTTGTCACACCACAACATTATGCTAAGATCTTATGCATAACTTAAATACTATTAAAACATGCTCAAGTCATCATGAACACTCACCATGCAACATCATGATACTCATAAACCTTTGAAATAAATGAAAATGTAATTTACATCAAACCAATAATATGAACATACCTCAACAATAACCCCCTTGTCATTGATGGCAAACACTCAAACAAAGCTGATCATTCTCATCTCTCTAAGTTGGATCTTCTTCAAACTAACCTTTCTCCCAAATTAGAACATGCATCCCCTTTGACATTAATGATAAAGGGTCATACGTAATCTCATAGGGTCATCCACACATAGTCCTCTAATCCTTGGATCTGACCACTCACAAAGCTAACAAGCTCATTATTTTATAACCCTCACTTTATGCACACCTTAGTGCACTTATTTTGGACAAATCTATCATTTAGATTTAGAACCAATTTCTCACCTTAGAATCATACAATTGAAGTAAACATGACTCTAACTAAACTACTCCATTTGAAATTATTATTGACCAAATTTGACTTTTAGGTCAAATTAGGGTACCCCTAGGTAAAAAATTGAGTTTTAAGTGTTTTAAGGGGTTTAATATTTGGTCATAAGGTATATCATACGTTATTTAATGTTATTTCAATGTTATAATAACCTTGGTCATTTATTTTATTAGCCAACATGTCATTTTGAGTCATTTTAGGGTCAAAATTGAGTATTTAATTACTTGTACAAATTTATACAAAAGTGTGAAGGTTCCAAGAAGTTTTGTCACATGACATGTGTCTTAGGAGGTCTTTGGTAACTATTACTAACTAAAAATTGGTAGGTTCCTCAGAAAAAGGGTAGTTTTCTTTAAAAACATGATCATTTAATGAGTTTTATGAAATTATATAGCCTCTTAATGTTTGGGATGTTATAGTAATGTCCCTTGGTCTTCCATACACTCACTTCAATAATTAGTTTGATAAAAAAACTCCAAAAAATGAAGAAATATACTTATCTCTCCTTCCACTAGGCTTGGAAAGAAAAAATAGTCTTCATGTTTATACTTGGTATGGTTAGCATGAGATTTTTCATTAAAAAAACATTGATCAATTTGATTAAAAAACTCCAAAAAATGAAGAAAACCGCTTATCTCTCCTTCAACTAGGTTTGGCAAGCAAAAGCAATCTTCAATTTTATACTTGGTATGGCTAGCATGAGAGGTTTCAATAAAAATTATCCGAGGGTGTCTTATAAACTCAATTATATTCAATTTTATGTTTTTTTGTAGAGGAATTATTGTTTTAGCTTTATGAACCATTCTTAAGAAGTTGACCTTTTAATTCTACCTGCTAATTTATTTAACCTATAGTTTTTGACTTAGTTTGAGTAATTCCATATAATCTATATGTTGATATTGATTCTAGAGGATTTTAATATCCTTATATAATTCTCCCCATACTTTTTTTCATTTTTAAATGTGTTTTTATGGGATAATCACCTCAAGTTTGTAGACTGGTCCCATTCTATGTTATTGGTAGGTTTATACTATTTATAGTACTTTCATGCTTTGGTAATGGTTTAATAAGGTTAGGATAGGTTAATTATAATGTTATGAAAGTATTATCAATCCTATCACCTTTTAATTTTATCCTCCAAAGAATATTTCTCCTTGAAATTGTCACAACCACACATACAACCAATCTACCTTATGACTGTCATATACAATCTGACATGAACTCTCATGGAAGATTAAACATTGAAGAGGAGATTATGAGTTTAAAATTTTTATATTCCATAAAACTAATCAAATTTTAATCATGGTAAAATATAAAAGTATTTTGAATAACAAAATTCATGTATTCTGCTAATTTGTTAATCCTATCTGCTTGCACTATGAAAAACCACCTACATGGAGTTGAATATAGACTGAAAAGTGTTGAAACATCATTATAAGAGTTTATTAAAGACTTATAAAGGTTTTATATTACATTTTTAGTGTTTAAATAGGTATATAAACTATTAAAGTCCAATTATAATGCTCACTACCCATACTTTTTTTACTGCCTGAGTGTGCAAAAGTCCACATATATGTGGCTTACCACATAGAGATAAGATGCCTGAGTGTTGAAAAAGTGTTGAGGTTAATTTTGGGACCATAAAAACTAATTTTTAGTTTCATTTTTTAATTTTTAATAAAATAAACTTTCAAAACACAAAAAGGGTAGGTTCATGCCCACTTTCCCAAAAAGGGCAAAATAGAGCACCTAGGGGTTTTGTTGACACTTCATAACATGGTTATAAGAGCATTTGATGAATTTTTATGGTTTTTGATTATATTATACACATATTAAATTAAAATTTAAAGTTTTTTAGTGAGGATTATAAATTTATATTTGGTTTTATATGGCCCAAACATGTCAACTTATGCACTGATAGTAGACAGTGAAACTTACAAGCCTGAGTCTAAGAAGGGCTTTTCTCCATCCAAAATTTGTAAATTGACCCTAACACCATGTTGTTAATATTTATAATGGTTTAAAGGGATAATTTTAATATAATAGACCATATTAAATTTGATTCTCATTGTGTTTTTTATTCTTATATCACCTACAGTCCATACATAAGCCTAAAAAAACACACCTATAACCAACTTTGAGTGACTAAGATACATAGTGACCTAAGTATGGGGTTTTGAGAGTATTTTAGCTTATAAAATGTTAAAATAAGGTATGAAAAAGTAATATTCGACACCAATCCTTAAATTAAGTTCTTAAAACACTGTGACCAAGCTCATTGAAGCTAATATATGCACCTACAGGGGTCATTTAGGTAGAGTATCTTAGTAAGGTAGGGATGACTTAGTTTATGAGATTAGAGTGTATGTGAAGGTATAAGAGAGGTTTAAATTATAAATAAAATATTTTAATACCTTAATTAATGCCATTATAATATTCATAATCTACAAAAAATGGAGAATCAAACCTACTCAGGGCCTTAAAACCCTTGTATGCACTGATAGTCAACTGTGTTTGACTATTTAGGTAGTGAACAAAGAGATAGTGTTTTGAGTGTGAAAAATGCATATAAATGACCCAAAACTTCTCCAAAAATTAATTATATGATAATAATATACCATATAATTATCTATATACATTTTATCAAACTAAAAGATGCATTTATACCTACAGGTATCATCTCTAAGGCAAAAGCACAGTCAAGGAAATATATCAGTCTTGACTAGGCAGAATGTATGGAAGGAAGCATGGATATTTGGAATGATAAAAAAGTATAAAAAATATAAAATTTGATTTTTATACCTTTAAAATTCTCTATTAAATGAATACAATCAAATAAAGGAGTCCAAAAGCAAGTATGCATAGTCTATTGAAAAATCCTGCACATAGCCTTACCTAATAGTCTATTTGGGTTTTTGTTATTTTGGAAGGTTATTTGAGATTAAAAGGAGATAATTTTTTTTATAAATGGTAATTATAACCTATATAAACCCATACAATAATTTTTTTCATAGACAAATATGGGAAGTGCCCCTTATTTTATCTCAAAGAGATGGCACTTCCCTAGGTGCATAACCTTGTAGTCTTGAGGTTTGGAGGAAAAAGGGTAAATAAAAGGTTGATTAGATACTATATATATTTATGTAAGGTTTTAAAATACATATTTAAATCATATAAACAAGTAGTATATTGGAAAATCCAATACATATAATCTAAATCATCAAATTTGCAGATAGACATACTAGATATGGCTAGGCCTAGAGGTGAAATGAAGGTTCAAAACCATTTTTAGCATAATATTAGCTTCCAAAATTGTTTAATAATGTTTTTGGTACCATTATGGATGTTTTAAATCTTATTTAATGTATATCAAGCATAAGGAGGTTATATTTGGGCTTTGAAGTACAAATAGACCTACTAAGCATGACTAGGTCTATAATCCAATGTGGGAACAACTTCATATATAGCCTTAGATGATCACTAAAATGGATTTAAAAATGATTTTTGGGTCATAATAGACATTTAAAATCCTTTTTAATGTAGATAAAATTGTGAAAAAGGTCACTTTTGGGATTTAGGATAGTTGAGGCTTGTGTAAGGGGAGATAAGAGCTCGTTAAGGTGATTTCAAGTGTTCATATCTCTTTTCATGCTCTACATGGGAGAAAAATAATTTTATATGGGTTATAAGAGGTATATAAAAATAAATTTGCTGGCATTATATTGAAATTCCAATGCCAAACCTGCATGAATGAACCTTTAGAGGTTAAACAGACCTAAAACCCTTGAAAACCCTTGCCAATGACCTAATGATGGAAAGAGAGATATAAATCTGATACAATGGAATATATTGACCATGAAACATATTATATGTTTCATATGAATCACTTAGGATCCCTCCAATTTTTTTTGGATATACAAACTTATATGAACAAGGTATAAATAGACTATTTTTTACCATTGTATGTGTTTTATAGGCTAAAAAAGGAGTCCTAATATGAAATAAAGTTTGGATGGAAGCCTATGACTTTTAATAAATAACCATGGTCATTTAATGCCTTTAAAAACTTACAAGGTTTATAATAATAGCTCTTATTTTAGCTAATCAAAACTGCCATATTGGATAAGCTAGTGAAAAGGGTGGAAAACTTCAAGTGAGCTGATTTTAAAGCATGAATGATGCATCTAAGTCCATGGAGGGTATTTAAAGGTTTCATCCACTCTGTTACATATATTTTCATTGTAAATTTATGCCAATTTTGAATCCAAGTGTGCAGGGTGCATGAAAGAGTAGTTTTCTTGATAAGAGATGATGATAGTTCATTTTGTGATGATTCTAAATGTCCAAACCCAAAACTGAATCATGGAAAGGTATATATGAAAAATTTTACCTTCATACCAATCATAAAACCTATCCCTAATATATTTTTTTACATTCAAATAAGCATAATCATGAAGGCAATTTTTTTGAGCCAAAATGAGGAGTTTCATGCCACTTTTCAAGAGTTTGATTACTTGGTTGGATACTTTGGTTTCCTCTTATTACATGGTTCATCCCATATCCTCTTATAATACAAAATTAATTGATACTCTCATATTTATAGGTATCTTTATAACCATTTAACTTATCTCTTCTCCTCTCTCTCTCAAGTTCTATAAGAACTAGCCATTTTGGCCTTTATAATTTTATACCACACCATGTATGGTGAATCCCTACTAGTTTTAAAATTATGATTGACTTAGAAAATAGATTAAATCTAGTTTGATTTAATACATCAGATTTTTAAAGTGTGTGAAGATATTTATAGTGAATGGTTAAGAGATATTCATTTATCCTTACTTTCTCTCAATCCTTCCATGTTTGATTCAAGTGATTCCATGCCTAGAAAGTAATATGAAGTGTTGTGACGTGTATGTACATGTTATTAAGTGTAAAATTAAGTATTATAATCTAAAAAATGATATATGTTTTCAATTACCTTAGATATTCTTCATACATGGCACCTTCATATCAAAATATTGATGTTATTTCACTTTAGGACTCTTAAATTAGTGTTGTATGCCTTGTATCAAATTGATGGAGTAAAATAGTCTTATGGTAAACATATTAGTTCATCACCCCATATAATAGGTTTCATTTCATTCCAAATCTATCCATTTTCTCCATAATAATTAGTATTATAGGTGAAAGTATTTCAAGACACATCTAGGGAGCTAGACCTTAATTCTAGAGATTCATCTCACCAAATTGATTACCCATAGAAAGTGAGTTGTTTCCATTATGCCACTTGGATTAGGAGAGATGAGATATCACCTAAAATGGTGAAAATAAAAGTGAGAACACTTATTAAATAAAATACTTCTTTAACCACTTGACCACATACAAGATCTATATCTTGAGCTTTGATGACTAATATGACCAATAAGTCTTTACACAATTGCCTTAGACCATCAAAAATTAGATCATGACCACATAATCAACAAATACCTACTCCTTTATTATTTTTTTCATAAGATTCATGCCCATATCTCACACAACAATCAAGATGATTAAGTTATCTCCCCTAACTCCATTCCTCACTTATTCTATATGAATTTATGATGAACACACTATCATTTATATGAGAAACACTCTACTTTTCTTGAATTCATATCTCCCAAAGAGATGTTTCCACAAATCCTCAATATAAACATGATTACACACACATGTATCATCATGCATATACTCGCATAAAACCAATTATAAATATGCATAAATTAACTCTAAAATATGATCATACTAATGATACAAAAAAAACTTTGCATATCTCTTAGTTTTGCTCAATTAGCCATATCACACATCTATATATCTTGATACCACCTAGATGCTACCTCCTTCATACTTAATAAGAACTCAAGGTCATCTCAAAATACTTTTTCTCCAAACCAAAACCTCAAACTTCGTAAACACCTTCAGAACAATTTGTCTAATCTCATCAAAATATCACACCAGCTTTCATGCTTCCACAACTACCCATCATGCTTCAATAGACCTAGCAGGGTCTAGGACTAGGTTTAGGTACAGACCTAAACCAAAAAACACATTACTTATACCATATTAGATGACAATGTAGACCAACTTATAATTCCTTTGATGAATTCAAGAAGACCTTCAAACATATTAACTCCTTTAACCTTTTTTCCCATTATCTCATCATGTAGTCCTCTATGTAAACCTCAACCATGACCTATATCATGAAAACAACTAGACTTCTAAGTTGTCTTCAAATTTTATCTTTCTATATTGAGATTGATGTAATCACTTTATTCTATTCCTCTTCATGGATCTCTTCTATTTCTTAATGTCCCATGGAGTTTCAAAACCTTTGTCCACCATTGATCATGTGCATAAGGTACAATCATGTCAATAATGTACAATATGTTTCTATCTATATATATCTTCTTTGAATACACACCTACTCTTGGATCTCATGAATAATATGAGAATATACCCCTCACACCAAGTAAACACAATGCTTACACTAGTTAATAAGTGTCTCCATGAAGCCTAATGGAGTCACCCTCTTCCATAGGGTACTAGAACAACATAAATTTATGATATTCTTAGATCTCTACTCCACCCTTGTCAACCACCTTGAAAACATGAGACTAATAGTCTCTATTCAAAATAAATTGGGGATTTAATGGAATATATAACTTATCTTCCTTATTATCCTTCTTTTTCTCTTTTAATATCTTGTCAACATATGCAGATAACACATATTTTTAACACTCCACTTCTAATCCTTCTTCTACCACATCAAAGAGACCATCCTAACTCTTGGGCTCAATATGATCAACCTTGAATGTCTTTAGTTTCCACATAAATGATTAAACCTTCTTATTCACTTTATAAGATTCATTTCCATTGACATATCTTGAGGATCTACTCACTCCAAATGGATAGAATATATAAATATGACCAACCTTATGACAATAGTAACAAACAAAATCACTCATACCTTTTGCTTGATGATGATTGTGATTTCCCTTTGATGAATAACTTCTCCTTCCATAATTCCATGATTGTTCATTCCTTGATACCTTCATTATGGTATTAGGCTACCTGATTTGTCTTTTCATATTTCTCTTCATGTTGGCACATTCCTTAAATTGATCTAAATTTTCTTGATTTTTCTCAAACGTTATCACCTTGACAATGACCTATTCCACATTTATCTTGAACTACTGCACTCTTCTTCTCTTGATCTTAGACTTAAATTTACAACCTATAATTTATCCTTAGGATCCTAAATATTCATCTCGTATTATTTGTCTCCATTATTTATCTTAGTCTTTAAGGTGTATACCTACTTCTCAAGAACCTTGACCATAGATCTCAACTATTAATTCTCTTTCCCTAGTTAATTAGCCATCTTGTACTTCTAAGATCACCTTCAAGATGACCATATTATTAAAAGGACATGATATGATACAAAGTTTTGGAATTATATACATTGGGGATGTGAATCAGTTCCCTTAAAATAATCATTCAGTTTTACTTATCATTCATGAAGCATTCATTCAAACACATACATCAATCGATGCATAAACAAACATCCACATAAGTATAAAACATATGAACATAAGAGATATGTGGGAAACCATCATGGAGTATAAAACCCAATAAAACATAGTTTTTACTAAATTCATATAAGAAATTAATCAATATTTATCAATGCACTAACCCCACGAGGAACACAAACCCTTCATTAATCAAACACCAACTCAACTAGTCATTGAATAGGTACCAAATTTCAAGGAGGCACCAACCCCCTAGGTGATTCAAAACCAAATAAACAACCTAGAACATATTATCACTTTTTAAACCTTTTTCTCACTTAACTGATTATTATCACCTTCTATTGTTATTCATAATCTTCTATCTCTCTCAAACAGCCTATTAGGCCTCTTCACTCAACTAACCCTTTTCTTGGTAGAATTAAGTCATATGACCTTGATAATAATATGTAGATAAACTTTTATAAATTAATTAAATATTAAACACACCTATATTATGGTATTAAATAACTCTACCTAGTTTCCAAACATCTATTTCATTCGTTCATTCCCTCAATATTCTAACTAGTCAAATTAGGTCTATTAGACATTCTTATTATACTCGACTCTTGATTTTAAAAAAATTGGTTTGAAATAAACCTATTAATACTTTTATCAAACTTTTAATATATAACCAAACACATTTCACATGTTAAAAAACCCATTAAATAGGTTTTTCACCACTCATAAGGAGACAAACCATCATTAGGCCTAGAACAGACCTAATGCAATTAGGCCTTCTGAAAGCACATGTTTCACCTTGACCACCTTGAAATATATTGAGACTCCATAAATGGATTAAAAAATTAAATAAAATTCAATTATACATTTTATAAACTTAATTTATGTCCCCAACACCATTTATCTCATTTTATTCCTTGAACCACATCATTAGGCCTTCTCACTGCTAAAAAGTTTGCTTTGAATATCTCAATAATAAACTCAAATTTTACACAAAAACATATAAAAAAATAAAACATATAAAATATCCTTAACCTTAGGGTCATCACCATGCTAATAATAATTCACCATACATAGGAAAAATCCTCAAATGGACCACTTCCATATGCTTAGAACTACAAACAGGCTTCAAAAACCTTGTCAAGAACCTTTGACTTTTCACACCTTAATATGAATTTATAATTAATAAAATTAAATTAAAAATTAACATATGAGACATATATAACAAATTAATTTGAATTATACACTTCAAATTTGAGAAAAATGACTCAGGAATATCAATCTTGCTAACACACAGGAAATTGCTTGAATGTTCTAAAAGATAGTCATGGAAACAATGACTTAAAACACCTATAGATTCACTTTTATGAAATTAAAATAGTTTTAAATTATCATTAATCATCCTTATATCAAATAAAAATAAAAATATTATAGGATTAAATATAAATATTGGTCTTATAAACCAATCTCATGGCTTCACTATACATAAATATCCTTGTGTTAGACAAGTTAGTTTGAGATCAACTTTATACCATACACACACATTTAAAAATATTATATCTAATGGGTATATTTATTAAATTTATTTAATAATTACCCCATTAATTTTAATCCATACCCAATCATTGAAAACATATTCCTAATCTCATTCTCACTTATGCCTATTTTCTCAATATCTTTCTCACTAGGCCTTTTTAGCGATAAGCCAACTTCCATGACTAGTTTAACATATTTTAATTATATAAATTAACCATAAACTTAAATTAACAAAAAATAAAAGTATAAAACATAATTATTAAATCATTCATGATTTGACCTAGTCAACCTTACCTGCTACATCAAAAATCCAAGAAATAAGGGGTTTCTTAGAGCTTCCACTCACTCTTCTGACAGACCAATGGCACTTAAAATTACCTGGGAGAGTCATATACACTATAATATAATCAAAATATTTAATCAAATTCATTATTATCCATTTTATCAATTTATTCCATATCAGGTCATTGTTAGGGTTTTAGAGAAGGTTAAGACCACCTTACAGTCTTAATGATCATTCATAAAGCTTGGTCCCTCAACAAAGAAAATAATGCTTGGAAACTTGAGATAGGATTATTAAAAAATTTAAATGAACTTATTACGATATCAAGAAAGGTTTCACATTCCAATGAGCATAAGAAAATCCTTCTTAGGTCTATAATACCACATTTTATGCACATAAAAAACCTCAAAACTACATTTAATGCTTTCTCCTTTAGACATTGATATTAGACTTGGTAAACACACTTGAAATAACCTTTAACACATATAATAATTATATAACGAGATATATCACTTTGGAAACTAATCTTGACCCATCATTAGGCCATATTAGGTCTCTTTGCATACAAATCCTAAAATTGTAAGCCATACTTATACATTAAACATACCTTAAAACCTATTTCACTACTCTTAACACCTCATTTTTATGTCATAAAAACTCATACAATGCTCAAACACTTCCAATCTTCTTCTCATAAGCCTCAGACTTCTCATCTCATCATGCTACCAAGCCTATGGCCTCTCACTAAACCTCTTCATGTAATTACTAAACCTTAAAACTATCCATGGAACTTTTGAAGACTTATTTACCCTATTATAATTATTGCACAACTTTATACACTCTATCATTCTTTTACTAACACAAATCACCAATATTAGATATAATTCATGGCTACACCTTCTCATAAGGCTAGACTAGGATTCTCAAGACACCCTATACTCAAATACATGAACTCAAACAAGCTAAATCTCAATGATATCAACCAAGAACACTATTAAATCAATATTATCTAAAGACAAAACCTCTCAATAGGTTCATTATCTTGTCACACCACAACATTGTGCCAAGATCTTATACTGAATTCAAAGACTATTAAACCATGCTCAAGTCATCATGAACACTCATCATACAACATCATGATACTCACAAACCTTTCAATAGGAACAAACTTCAACAATATCCTCATTTGTGATTGATGGAAAACACTTAAACAAAGATTATCATTATCATTTCCCCAAGCTGGATCTTCTTCAAACTAACCTTTCTCCTAAATTGGAACTTTTTCCCCCTTTGACATTAATGATAAAGGGTCATACACACTCTTACAAGGTCATCCACACATACTCCTATGATCCTTAGATCTGACTACTCATATATCTAGTAAGTTCATTGTTTTATAATCCTCACTTTATGCACACCTTAGTCCACTTATTTTGGACAAATTTTTCATTTATATTTATAACCAATTATTCACCTTAGAATCATACAAATTGAAGTGAACATACCTATAGTTAAACTTCTCCATTTAAAGTTACAAAACACATGACTTATTCAACCATGACTACATACAAAAGATATATCTTGACCTTTGGTGACTGATATGACCAATACATCCTTATATATCTACCTTAAACAATCAAACCTTAGATCATTATGACATAATCAATAAATAACTATTACTTGACTCTTTTATCACAAGAGTTATGCCCATATCTCACATAACACTCAATAAAACTGAGTTAGCTCCTCCTAACTCCATGATTCATCTCTACCACATGACTTTATGATGAACACACTATCATTTATATGAGAAACACTCTACATTTCTTAGATTCATATCTCCCAAATAGATCTTTGCACAAATCCTTAATAGAATCATGATTACACACACATGGATCGTCATGCATATGCTCCCATAAAACCAATTTTAAATATGTATGCATGAACTCTAAAAATTATCATACTAATGGTATAAACAAACTTTGAATATCTCTCACCTTTTCTCAATTAACCATCACACACCTATATATATCTTGATACCACTTGAATGTTACCTCCTTCATGCTTAACAAGAGATCAAGGTCATTTCAAAATAGCTTTGCTCCAAACCAAAACCTCAAACTTGGTGAACACTTTTAGAGTAACTTGTCTTAGTTAATCAAAACATCATACCAACTTTCATGTTTCCACAACTAACCATCATGCTTCAATAAAATTGACAAGGTCTAAGACTAGGTCTATGTACAAACTTAAACCAAACAACACCTTCTTTATGCCATACTAGATGACCATGTAAACTACCTTGAAATGGCTCTAATGACCTCAAGAACACCATCAAACATATTAACTCCTTCAACCTATCTTCTCATTATCTCATCATGTATTCTTATATGCAAACCTCAACCATGACCTAGATCATGCAAACAACTAGACTTCTTAGTTGTCTTCAAATTCTCTCTTTCTATAATGATATTGATGTAAAAACCTACATCCATTCATCTTCATGGAGATCTTATAGGTCATACTATCCCATGGAGTCTTGAAACCTCTGTCCACCATTGATCATGCCCATAATATATAGTCCTATCAATAATATCTGATATATTTCTATGTATATATATACCTTATTTGAATATACACCTATTATTGGAGCTCATGAATAATCTAAAAATATTCCCCTTAGACCAAATAACCACCATGCTTCCACTAGTTGATGAGTGTCTCCATGAAGCCTAATAGAGTCACATTCTTCCATAGGGTACTATAAAAACATAAATTTAGGATATTTATTAGATCTCCAATCCACTCTTATTATCCACCTTGAAAACATAAGACTGATAGTCTCTCTTCAGAGTCCATTTGGGCTTGACTAGAATAGTTGACTTATCTTCCTTGTTATCCTTATTCTCTTTGACTATCTTGTCAATAAATGCAAGTAACACATGTTCTTGAAACTCCACCTTTAATCCTTGTTATACCACAACAAAGAGTCCATATTGAATCTTGTGCTCAATATGATCAGATTTGAATGTCTTTTATTTCCATACAAATGATTTAAATTTCTTATGTACTTTAGAAGATTCATTTCCCTTGACATATCTTGAGGACCTAATTAATCCAAATGAAAAAAATATAATAATATGACCAAATTTATGACAATAGTAACAAACAACATCACTCATACCTCTTGCTTGATGATGACTATGATCACCCTTTGACCAATAGCTTCTCCTTCCATAATAACATGAAATTTAATTCCTTGAGACATTTATTATGTAATTAGAGTTCCTCATTTTTATTTTCATATTTCTCTTCATGTTGGCACATTCCTTGACTTGATCTAACTTTTCTTTCTCTTTATCAAACTTTCTCACTTTGACAATGAGTTGCTCCACATTTATCTTAAACTACTTACACTCTTCTTCTCTTGATCTTAGACTTGCATTTATAACCCCTAACTGATCCTTAAGATCCTAAATAGTAATCTCATATTATTTGTATAAATTATTTATCCTAGTATTTAAGGTACATATCTACTTCTAAATAACCTTAACCATAGATCTCATCTCTTGATTCTCTCTCCTTAGTTGCTTAGCCATCTTATGATTCTAGGATCACCTTCAAACTATCAAGATTATTTTAAGGACCTATTGTGATATTTTTCTTAGAAGTATGGCCATTAAAATTGGGGAGAATTAGTGCCCTTAAAATAATTATTAAATTTCACTTATCATTCATGACATGAAGCATTCATTCAAATACATACATCAACCAATGCATTAATAAGTATCCACATAATCATACAACATATGAACACAAGACATAGGTGGGAAATCATCATTGGGGATAAAAAAATAAAACATATTCTAGAATATATTAATACAATTAATGAATCAATATCTAGTGAGGCACCAACCCCACAAATAGAATCAACCCCTCACTAGTCAAGCACCAACTCAACTAGTCATTTAGCAAGCACCAACTTGCAAGGAGGAACCAACCCCCTAGGTGACTAAAAACTAAATCAAAAACCTAGAACTTTATGTCACCTTTGGACACATTTATCTCACTCAACTGATTATTGTTTCCTTCTTTATGTCTTCACACTCTTTTATCTCTCTCAAATATCCTATTAGGCCTCTTCACTCAACTAACCCTTTTCTTGGTAGAATTAGGTCATTTGACCTTGCTCATCATCTAATAATAACATGTATAACTTCATGACATATTAAACACACCTATTTTATGGTATTCAATCCCTCTAATTTATTTCCAAACTTCTACTTCATTCATTCATTCCGTTTATATTTTAACTAGTCAAATTAGGTTTATTAGAACTTCTTCTTATAGATGACTCTTTCTTTCAAAAACCTTGATCAACCATAAACCTCTTCATATTTTTATCACCATTTTAATAGGTTAAAAAAAACATTTCACAATTGAAAAAACCATTACATAGGTTGATCACTACTCATAAGGATAAAAACCATCATTAGGCCTAAAAGAGACCTAATGTAATTAGGCCTTTTCAAAGCACACATTTCACCTTGACCACCTTAAAACATATTGAGCCTCTATGAATTTATTAAAAAAATTAAAAAAACTTAAATTATACCCATTATAATCTTACCTTATGTCCCCAACACCATTTATCTCATTTTACTCCTTGAAGCACATCATTTTGCCTAATCTTAATTCGGCCTTCTAACGTCCAAAAAGTCTTCTTTGAATATCTCAAGTATACACTCAACTTTACCACAAAAACATATAAAAAATAGAATTATTATAACCTCCATGACATTATGTTTTTCATAATTTCCATTATACTTCACCATATAGGGCAAAAGACCTCTAAGGTAACACTTCCATATGCTTACTTAGAACTACAAATAAGCTTCAAAACCTAGTCAAGAACCTTTGAATTTTCACATATTCATAGGAATTTATCATAAATAAAAATAAATTAAAAATTAACATATTATACTTATATAATAAATTAATGTGAATTATATCTTTCAAATTCTATCAAAATTACTTAGTAGCATCAATCTTGCTAACATAGAGAAAATTGTTTGAATGTTCCAAAACATAGTCATGGAAACAATGAATTAGAAAACCTATATATTGAATTTCATGAAATTAATTTTTTTTAATATGATAATAGTCCTTAGATCAAATTACAATAAAAATATTATAGTTTTAAATATAAATATTGGTCTTACAGAGCAATCTCTTGGCTTCACTATACACAGAGCTCATTGTGTTAGACAAGTTAGTTTGAGATCAAAATTATACCACACACACACATTTAAAAATATTATATCCAATGGGTATATGTGTGTGTGTGTTTTTTTTTAATAACCCCATGCATTTGGTCCATCCCTATTCTCATTCTCACTTATGCCTATTTTTCTCACTAGGCATTTTTAGTGATATGCCAACTTCAATGACAATTTTAGCATATTTTAAGTATATAAATTGCTTATAAACTTAAATTAAAACAAAATAAAAGTCTTACACATAATTATCCAATCATTTTCATGCTTTGACCTAGTCAATCCTACTTGTTACATCAAAAATCCAAAAAATAAGGGGTTTCCTATAGCTTCCACTCACTCTTATAATAGATAAATTCCACTCGGAGGTACTTGGGAGAGTCATATACATGATAAAATCATCAAAATATGTCATCCAATTAATTATAATACATTTTTCTCAAGATATTCCATATCAGGTCATTGTTAGGGTTTTAGAGAGGGTTAAGACCTCCTTATAGTCTTAACAATCATTCATAAAGCTTATGCCTTTAATAAAAATAATTATTATTATAAAATTGATATATGATCTTTTCCAAACTTCCGTTATCTTACTATGATCTCATGCAAAGTTTACACGTGCCAATGAGCATAAGAAAATGCTTCTTAGGTCTGTAATACTACATTCTATGGACACAAAAAACCTCAAAACCACATTTCATGATTTATCCTTCAAAATTTGACCTTAGAATTGGTAAAAACACTTTAAACAACCTTTAACACCTATAATAGTTATATCATGAGTTATATCACCTTGGAAACTGATCTTTACCCCTCATTAGGCCACACTAGGTCTCTTTGCATACAAGGCCTAATGTTTTAATCCATACTTAGACCTTGAACATACCTCAAAACATATTTTAGTGATCTCAACACATCATTATCATATCATAAAACCTCATACCATGCTCACACACTACCAATATTCTTCTCACAAGCCTCAGACTGCTTACCTCATCATGTTACCAAATATATGCCTTCTCACTAGGTCTCTTCATACAATGACTAAACCTCAAAAATAACCTTGGAAATCATTATAAATAATTATTTTCCTAATTATTATTATTACAAAAATTAATACACTCTCTCATGTTTGTGTTGACATAAATCACCAAGCTTCACTATGTTTCATGCCTACACCTTCTCACCAGTTTAATGTAGGCTTCTCAAGACACCTAATACTTAAATACTTTAAATCAAACAAGCTAAATCTAAATGATATCAACCAAGAACATTATTTATTTAGTATTGTTTGAATACAACACCTTTGAACAAGATCAAAAGCTTATCACACTATAACATTATGCCAAGATATTATGAAGAACTCAAATACTAATAAACCATGCTCAAGTCATCATGAACCCTCACCATGTAACATCATGATACTCATAAACCTTTGACATCAATTTAAAAAAACCAACAATAAGAAAATACCTCAACACATTTCACCTATAGTCCCTAGAAGATATTCATAAGGGTGAGGTGCCACAAAAATTTGAGGGATGGAAAGGACCAAGGTTAGGACCACTAAAGGATGAGGTCATATAAATAATTAATTCTAGTTCATGTGAAGTTGAAGAGTTGGATAAAAAAATATAGAACCTTGCCAAAAATTTGGCATTGGATAAGAATATGGATAGTGTTTTTCTCATCCATTTCACAAAGATAACACCTATTAGGAATCACCAAACCTATTTTTTTTAGGTTTTCCACAAAGATTATATTGTATTGAGAGGCTAACTAGTAGGAGTTAACCATGGGAGTGAGATTATTTATCCATAACATGTTCTAATTCAAACCCATCTCTTTGGGCCCTAGGCTGACAATATATCAAGAATTGAATATTTTTATAATTGATGATCCCCCATAGAAATATATTTGAATCCCACACCCATGAAATAGGTTTCCACACACACCCACTATGGCATGGAATCATGACCTAATGTTGTTCTATAGAAAAATAAATCAAATTAATTCATTTAACCAAATTTTATATAATGGGATGTTGCCCATTCTTGTATCTATTAAGAATACTATGAGAATTATTAATACACTAAAAAAAAATTTAAGCCCATTCCTATGAAATAGGATACCATATATACCAATTGGGACATGTGACTAACACCCTATGTAGTTATGTAAACACCAACTTAAAGTAATTTGGAATAAAATAATCTTAAATAGTATTTAGTGATAATTTGTAGAATGCATAGACATCTAGTTTAAAATTCATTTATTCATTATAATAAGTTTGGTTTAACCACATTTTAAGAATGGGTTGCTGACTATTCTTACATCCAACCAAAATATGGAGATAAAAATTAAAGTTAGGTCCATGAAATGGGCTGCCATACATATCCACTATGACATGGAATTATTTAACCCTTTTTAAGATTGGTGTATGTCATATGATTGTTTAATAATTTTTAGGATTGTTGTGTTAGGGTTAAAGGGTTGAACATCTTTAAAAAATGAATAAAATTATTCTAGATTAGGATAATTAAACTTATTTAGACATCAAAAATATATTAAATTTGGAAAATTATTAAATATGGAAATTATAATTCCAATTGATATTATGATAATTAAAACATAAGGGATAATACTTAGTTTATTTATAGATTTATAGGAATATTTGAGTTATATAAAAGTTAAATAAGGTAGTTTTATGGTTAATATCCACTTGTCATATTCTAGAAATGTTATATTTTGATGTTTGGGCACTTATGTTGACACTTCTATCTAAATATCAATACAACTATCATGTATAGAATACTCATTATAATATGCAGTGACCATATATGCCTATTAAGGTTATATGTCACCTTTATTTTGATGAATATGTATCCTACACACATGCTTTATAACGTTATGTATAACTTAAACTCTAGTTACTTACCTTAGGTTAGGCCACCTTGCCAAAAATAAGTCACTGGGTTCACGAAGTCAACTTAACCTCAAGGAAATATCTTTCAATGAGAATCTCCTATATACCCAATACTCCAAGAATGGCCTTGAACATATGTAGTTATCCCCTAAGTGTGGGCTTATGGGTGCACAAGGGTGAAATATGTTATATGCAAGGGAAAGCAATGATATAGCTTATAACTTGGAAACTACCATTCATGATTTGTTATTTAAATGATTCAAACCTATAATATGACTAATATATGCATAGGAAAAAATAGGGTACTATAACTTAGTTTTATAATTTATTGAGTGACCTATAATAATTATTTTCTTGGTATTTATTTCACATGTGGTTGAATATGATGAATGGTATTTTTGTGTTCTTGTATTGCACCTTTTAAAATATCTCATAAGAGGGTTAGATAAGACAAATAGGTTGACCCATAAGTTTTACAAGATTTAAAATTTGGATAATTTTTGAAGTACATACAATTGATAAGGAAATTAGACACTAACATCAATATTAGTGTCCTTGTGAAAACACAAGTGTCCTATTTGAAGGTCTATAACTAATAGTGAATGATATAGATCATATTTTAATAATTTTTATTTATGTGATCTAGTTCATCATAATTATAGGGTCAAAATATAAGATAAGTAGTTACAAATAATAATATGGTGAATATGAGCCTTTCAATAGTTTTAAGGTCTAAGAATTAAGGGTAAATCACTGATTGGTATTTTAAAGTGTAAAAGACTAAGGTTTTATATATAATCATATTTTAGTATTTACATGGATCAAGGCCATATGTAGTTGCATACAATAATAAATTAAAGTAATCTCCTTAACCCAAATTTTAAAAATGGGTTGTCACTCATTATTATATCCCTTTGGAATAATATGAGAAATGATGAGCCCTAACTAAAATAATTTTTAATACCACATCCATGAAATAACCTACCATACATACCCACTTCAAACATGAGAAGAAGGCCCAATGTAGTTTTGAAGAAAAATAAAATAAATTAATATTGAATAATGTCCTTTTAAAAATTATTTAATGATATTCATTAGAATCGTTGGATACCCACTATAAACATTGATTACTAACCAACATTTTTAGAATAAGTTTATACTCAATCTTATATCCCTCTAAAATATGGAAAAAAAATTAAGCCCATGCATACCCACTATTACATGGGATTAGGGCACGATGTATTTATATAAAGTAATAAATCAAATTAATATAGTTAATCATTTTTTTAATAATGGACTACCAATAGTTATCATATCCATTTGTAATAATATAGGAATTGATGATCCCTTGAATAAAATAAGAACACACCCATGAATTAAGATACCATACATGCACACTATGACATGGGATCATTGATCGATTTAGTTCTACAAAATAATAAATTAATGTAATATGAAATAATGGGATTTTTAAAATTATTTAGTGATAACATTTGGAATAGGTATCCACCCACTATAAATGCCACTATCCCATTCTAAAAAGGTTGGTTTAATCAATTATTCTAGAATGGGCTATTGCCTATATTTGTATCCTTTTTAAAATATGTAAAAAAGTAAGATTATGCCCATGAAATTAGATATCATACATACACACTAAGACATGGGATTAAATATCAATTTAGTTTTATTAAACAATAAATATAAAATAATATAATTAACAAACATTATAATAATGGATTGCAACATGTTCCCATATTATGGAATTTATGAGAATTGATCATCCCATGCTAAAATATTTCTTAATCCCATGATTTTGAAATAGGATTACATACATAACCACTATAATATGGTATTAGAGATTGATGTAGTCTTTTAGAACAATAAATTAAATTAATATGGATTGATAGAATTTTGAAAATTATTTAGTGATAATGTTGGTATGGGTGGAAATTTATTATAAATTTCAATCACCCATTCTTAAAACATCAGTTTAACCAAACTTTTGAGTATAGATTTCCACTTATTATTTTATCCATTTAAAATATATAAAAAAACAAATCAATCCCAAACCCATAAAATGGGTTACCATGCATACCCAATGTCACATGGGATTAAGGTAAAATGTATTTTTGTAGAATAATAAATTAAATTAATTTAGGAGATAAACATTTTTATAATGGGATGTCACTCATTCTCATATCACTTTAGAATAATAAAATAATTGATGAGTCCCATTAAAAATATTTTAGGAAATGCAATGATTTACCTTGTAACCTAAAAAATACCATTCATGAGTTGTTATTTGAATTATTCACACTTTTAATATGACTAATCCTATGTTTGGTATAGAAATAAGAAATAATAGGGTATTCTAACTTAGTTTTGAAATTGGTTGAATGAGATATACTAGGTGTTTCCTTGGTAGTTTTTACATGTGTGCTTGAATATGATGAATGGTATTATTTTGTATTTATACCTCATCTTTTAAAATATCTTATCAGAGGGTTAAATAAGATAAATAGGCTGACCCATATGTTTTAAAAGTTTTGAAATTTGGATGAATTTTGAGTTACAAATAATTGATAAGGAAAATAGACACCAACATCAATGCTAGTATCCTTTTGAAAATGTAAGTGTCACGTTGAAGATCTGTAACTAATAGTTAATGATAAAGATCATATTTAATATTTTTATTATATATACGATCTAGGTCATCATAATTATAGGTTCATAATCTAGGATAAGTATTTAAGAATAATGAGATGCTGAATGTGATCTTTTCGATATCTATAAGGTCCAAGACTAAAGGGTAGAGCAATAATTAGCATTTTTGAAGTGTATAAGACTAAGATGTTATATATAATAATATTTTAGTATTTACATAGATCAAGGCCCAATGTAGTTATATGTTATAATTATTTAAACTAGTCTCTTTAACCAAAACAAATTATAATGGGTTGTCACTCATTCTCATTTCCCTTTACAATAATATGAGAATTGATGACCCCTAGCAAAAATATTTTTAAATCCCAAACCCATGAAATAAGCTAACATACATACCCATTACAAACATGATATGAGGGACTGATGTAATTTTACATAAAAATAAAATAAATTAATATGAAATAATCACATTTTGAAAATTATTTAATAATAATGTCTAGAATAAGTGGCTACCCACTGTAAACATTGATTGCTAACTAATTTTTTTAGAATGGGTTACCAATCAATCTCATATCCATCTAAAATATTAAAAAAATTAAGCATGCACCTGTGAAATTAGTGTTGGAGGTTTTTCAATGATGTCTCTAACATGACTAAGGATGTTGATGAGGTGTCATGTGATACAATGATAATGACAAAGTGTGATTCAATGAGCCTCAATGCTCTTACATGGTTATTTAGTGTTTACCTGAGTGAGGCATTTTATGGATGATATTGTTGTTATGGACATGTTGCAGAGTCCCTATGGGGTGTCAAGAGTGCTTAGAATGAGTATGTAAGTGAGTGGATCTCATCTAATAGTTCTTTATTTCTCATATACTTTATGGGTTTAGTGGAAAAAATATGACTAGGTAGTTTATTGATGTCAATATTACCACATGTGGATGAGTTTGGGGGAGTTAGTCATATGGTTATGATCACATTGGTCCCTAGTTGTTATGATCTAGATTTTAGGTCATGCATCAAAGTTCAATAAAAGATATGAGGGTGAAAAGTTGGATTTTTAGACATAATTAAATAAGATCCCATAGACAAATTTTCAAAAGGGTTTTGAAAAAGTTGAGTAAGAATGTTGATAAGCTCAACATTCACATGTGTGGAGATGTTAGGACAAAATGATCATATGGGTTTGTTAACTTTTATGCCTAGTTTATTTTTACTAATTTTTAGGTCATACAATGAATCGCATAAAAATTTATGCATGTGTAAATTTGGGTTCCTAGGTAGTTTGAATATGTTTTTCCATAATTGGCTAAATTTGCATGTGACAAGAAAATGTGAGTAGGCATTTTGATGGTCTTATAGTTTGCACATGTGAAGGTGTCAAGAGAAACTAATCATATGGGTTTGTTTAATTCTTATCTTAGTTTATTTTCACTATAATTCAAATCATTTGATGAATCTTGTAAAAAGATATGTTTGATCAAATTTGGCCTCCTAGGCAGGTTTTAAGTATAGTTGGCTCTATGATAGAAGAATTTGAGAAGGCATTTTAATGGTGATATATCTCACACATGTGAGGGTTCCAAGAGTATATTATTATATGTTTGGATTATCCTATGTAAGGAGATCATATGGTTTTGATTTTGAAAATTTGGCCTTCCAAGTAGATAATCAAGGATCCCATACTTAGTAATTTATGCACAAGTTAAATTTTGAGCAAGATCGATGGAGTGGGTTTTCTCTAAGATGTCAAAAAGCAGTGAGATGAGGTCAAGTGCATGATGGTTTAATGTTGAGTAGAGATAAAGATCAAGTTTATTCCAAATATAAATTGTGAGTTGGAGATCATAAAAATATAGATCAATGTTGCATATTAAAGTCAAGATATCAAAGAGATAGTTGTTTATCATTGTTAAAGATCAAGCTATGAATAATAGATCAATGAAGTGTGTTGAGTCAAAGTTTTTAGATTGCATGAGATGAGATCAACTATTAGATATATAACATTTGAAAATTGGAAACAAAGAATTAAATTTAGGAAAATATCAAAAGTTCATTATTTATCTAATTAATGAGGACATGAGATGCTATCAAAGTGGTCAAAATTTAACTATGACCATTGTCATTTATATATTCAAATTTAATAAAGAAAAACTAGTGTCTAGTTTTTGGGCCATATATTTTGATATAAATAGAATTTGTTCATAATATAAAAATTAAATATGAAGAGGAATCCATGAAACATCTAATATACCTGATTTAAATGTCTATAAGTGTGTACAAAAAATATATTAAGGTTCCAAGTTGACTGTGTATTCATGCTTATTTTGAAAGTGACCCAAGAAGAGTAATTGAGCTCATTTTGAATCTATTCCAATTTCTCATGATGAATTATATATTTAGGAGTGTTTTAGACTATATGAGGATGATTTTTTTGGTGATTTTAGGTTTGACCAATCAATATTATGTATGAATAAATGTTAAGAAGCTGACTATGTTCTTAAAGGTTACTGGGAGATTGAGTGACCATCTTGTAGAGGTAATTTGAAGGTATTATGAGCTGAGTTAAAGAAGAAAATGAGAATCAATATGTTTTATAATCATAAAAAACTTATGAGAAGGAATTTGTTGTCATATTATGCTCTTGATTATATATGGAAAGTCATATTAGATTGACTATATTTTGACTATGTTTGACCAGTTTGAGCGGTCATTTTGAGTGAGATAGTTTGAGATGTTTTAGCCTATGTTGGAGTGTCTAAGACATATGGAGATGTTGTAGAGATCTTGGAGGTTATATTAATATGACTTGTTTATGTGGTTATGTGAGATATTTGTGTGTTTGATTCATAAGTTTATGACTATGTTTTCTATATATGAAGACCTGAAGAGCAAGGTGACCTAATTGGTAGGTTCAAGTGTGGAGTTGGTATTTTAGGTGTCATGGACACATGTGGGTGTGACTAATGGTTCATGTGGAGTGGAATTATGATTTTTTTAAGTAGTCTTGATTTGTTATTTTTCTTATTGAAGTGTTAAGTGGGTGAATAGTGTTATCAGAGGTTCTTGATTCAACAAAACATGCTAAGGACAAGGATAGCTAAGTTTTATTAGTTTTTATAAGATAGTGCATTGAATTCATGTTAAAAAAAAGCATGAAAAAAGTTAATGATCATTTTATAGGAAGAAAATAAGACTAACCAATAGTTATTTAAGTATACATAGCATTCATATTACATTAAGATAGATAACACTAAAGCATTAAATATGTAACACAAACAAGGATTAACATAAGAAATTTCAAAATTAACCATGAACCAAAAAGTATATATTTATCTCAATAAAAGTTCATCAAATTATTCATACAAGAATACATATTTATAGTTTCTATAGTTCTTGACTATTCATATTCCTCTTCATATGTTGGCACTAAAATGAGGAGACTGTTCACCTTCTATCCTTTCATAAGTCAAGAGGGTAGGACAAAATACATTAGCCAACTACTACATATATAATGCATGAATATTCAAAGAATATATTGTGTAGCATTCTTATCTAGTTTTATCTTCCCAACACTTTCCTAGACTTAAATTCTTATCTCATCTTGAGATAATGTCATAGGTTCATTTGTCTTAGCGCTAAGGGTCGAAGCTAAAAATATGGGTAGACTAGAAAGAGTCATAGTAATTTCTCAAGGTGTCGTTTCTAGTTTTCACCTCTTATGCACTACTTACTTGCCCTTTTGGGTTTTCAAATAAGCAACGTACCAACCTATTACACTTTTGGGTTTTCATTAGGCTAGCATAATAAGGTGGCCTCCCTTTATGGGTTTTAAACCATCCTATCCCCAATTATCTCACTATTCATCCCTAATGTAAAGAGTTAAAAATTATACTTTTTTTTTCAAAAACTTGCACATTTCATAGTACTCAACTGGTGGGAGGTGGTGTTTTTATGGAAGAAGGATAGCTAGTGGGATCCATGGTCTCTTTTTAAGTATCTATGTGCTGTGTGAGCTCTTGTTGGAGTTATGATGGTGGTTTTTACATAGGAACTTTGAGCATCAAAGTCACATCACTACAGAATGGAGACAAGTTAGTCTTGAATGGATCCCAGTCAATCATAACTTCTTGGAACATGTGAATTAAGATGTGTATTGGTGCATAAATACAAAGAGTCCCTTTAAGTCCTCATTTTATGTAGTACTTAAGTCAACCCTTATATTAATAAATTTTAATTGGATCTTTACGTTCAGCTACTCCATCTTTTCTACATGTTTTTCTACCTATTCTCCTACAAACACACTACATCACATTTCTAGCTAAGAAGTTGGTCTCACACATTATCCCAAGCATTGAATAATTACTATAGAGTAATTTTAGTTTCATTAGTTGATGTAGTTGGGTTGTTCATGGTTGTTTAGGCTGAGGTAGTTGCATTGAAGTTTGCATTGGAGCTAGTCAGGGAATTATCAAGCTATTACTTCTAATCCAAAAGACTATGTGTGAGTTGATGTGCTTGAAGAGATTTAATGTCCAAACTACTTTGATACTCCTCTAGTAGATTAATCAAAGTCATGGTGTCATTATTCACATTGTATCCCAAGTTGTTGATTACATAGAGTTTTTGTGTTGTGCACTAGTCTTTTGTAATCTTTGATATTAGTATCATTAGACTATGATGATCTAACATGATTTGTTCTCTGATGACTCAAGAAGCTAAGTTTATGGAAGTGTCTTTAATTGTTTTTTTTTCTTTGTGTAATCAAGCCCAGATTTATATGTTCTCAGCCTTTTCTTGGTCCTGATCTTGCTCTAGGGAGGTAGCCTTTGGTGTGATAGACTCCCAGAATGTTTTGGCTCCCTTCAATTATTTCTTTAAGGGTAGATGAGAGATATCCAAAGATGCATCTTTTATAGCTAGAAGAGTGGCCAATGTGTTATCCATTTTTGTATTATATTGGTGTGGCATGGTGTCTAGAGGGAGGGAGAAGGTGGTACACTGAGTAGTGACTATTAGAACACCTTAGAGACATACACCTCTTAGTGGAAGCTATGACAACTAAGTTTGTGGCTACGTCATGATAATTTATTACTACTACACTATGGCCTTTACTTGTAGTTTAGCTTTCTATGTAGCATCCTCAACCATTTTATGTTTATCCTTTTCTTCATATTTCTTCTTCCTAGTTTATTCCTCTATCTTCCTTTTGTCCTCATATTGTTCTTGTTTCTTCTTATTTTTTTCTTCTTTCCCAAACTCAATATTTTTTAGTCCCTCCTTTTTGACTTTTTTGGCTATACATGTGAATATTCCTACATACATATATCACACTCGATGATTGGTATATGTAATTCACAAATGTCATTATTGAAGTCATCTACAAACAAAAAAAATATAAAACAACCACACATAAAAAACTTGCAAATAAGAAAAATCCTAATCTATATGGTGGTACTCAGCACCCACTTAGCTTGCAAAATGAGATCAATAGAATATTGGTGGTAGGGCTTAAGCCTATAGCTATTTACTCACCCTATAAATATGGTTCCTTGTAGATCCCTCAAAATTACCACTCCTTGCTACATTAAGTCATGTATAATGTAAGTCCCTTTCTATCTTATATTTAGTTTTCCTAGGAATTCTCTAAACTAGGTATCATATAACAAAATTGGTTGATCTTTATGTAATTCTTTGTGGTGTAGGTTCCTATCATGGCAAACTTGTTTAATTTTATTATTTAATTCTTGTGTTCATACTGATCTTTATCTAAAATCATCCATTTTATTTACTTCTAGGAACTGATCAATAATATAGTCCCGCTCTCCTAAGCACATAACCATAATGATGCATAGGTTGGGTACTAGATACTCCATTGACATGAGTGCTTCCAAAAAATACACCAAATAAAATAGTGTAAATCCTATATCCTTTTTTTATAATTGGTATGATATGCTCATAATATCATAGGAATTTTATCTTCCTAATCATCCTGCTTGACATCACATATTTTTTTGAGCATTTCCCCTATACCTTATTTGAAGCTTTAGCCTAGTAATTCACCTATAGATGATACGTAGTGATTTTATGATGAGAGATCATAAGATATTTAGTAAAGGCCTTGATGGTATTGTTGAGGAAGTGTGTTTATCTATCATTGACTAGTTTGATCAGATATCTAAACTTGGTAATGATATTTTCATATAAAACTTCACTACATCCTTTACACCATAGCTAGGTGTGGCAATAGATTCAACCCAATTAGTGAAATAATATATCATAGTAATGATATATATAGTCTTTCTACACTTTATTGGGGTTTAATTATTCTTATGAAATCAATTACCAATTATTTGAATGGATACTATGGTAAAAAGGGCTGCAACAAAATATCATCTTTCTAGAGTGGCTTTCCCATGTGTTGGTAGACATCATAATGTTATGAAACTTTATGTGAATCCTATAAAAAATTGAGATACCATAGTCTAATTTGTATAATCTTTCTAGTTTTAACCTCTCTTATGAAATATCCTCCTATGACTCCTTGATGAGCTTCTTCCAAGAGTTGAGGGTGTTCATGTTCGAGGACAACCTTGCATAGTATTTCATCCTTTCCCAAGTGATATAGTAGTCCATTAATTATAGTTTATGGTAGTGTTATAATAATGAATTAATTTTTATCCCACTCCGAAAAGTGCATAGGAAAGATTCCTTGCTCAAGGAATTTCGTTATAGTTTCAAATTTTTCAAGAATCATAAAGACACAAAAGAGGTGCGTATTAGGTGAGTCTTATTGTAGTACTTTTGGATATTTAAAATTTATAATTTAATTGAGTTGGTCAGGTCCCAAATTTTATCTACCTATTTTTACATTTATATATAATTGAAATTCCTAAAATAGTATCAACCAATGAGATATTCATCTTCCTAGCATTGGTTTGTTGACCAGGTATCATAGAGCTTGATGGTTTATGAAAATTTTGAACAGTGTCTCCAAAAGATAGTGCCACAATTTTTGAAGTGAGAATATAATGTCTAATTCTTCCCATTTCATGGTTGTATATATTTTATTTGCATCATAATTTTTTCATCTACCATAGTGGATAAGATGATCAAGTGCACCATCTTTGGGTTACACAAGTACAACACCAACTTCAATGCCCAAAGTGTCTACATGTAAATGAAATGGCTTATTCTAGTCTAGAAAAATAGGTATGGGCATAGTGAATAGTCACTATTTGAGCTCAATGAAATATTCTTGGAATCTAGATGTCCATACAAACTTAGCATTCTTAGGTAGTAAGGATTCTAGTGGAGATGATATCAGTGTGTAGCCTTTGATAAATTTTTGATAGTATCTTATATGTTTGAAAAAGGAGAGAATTTGAGTGGAACTAAAATGTGGTGGCATACTAAGGATTACTATAATTTTATCTTAATCCATCAAAATGTCATCACTGTAAATATGTCCAAGTAAAACACCAAAATGTGTAAAGATTAAACTATTATTTAAATTTAAAGCAATACACAAAGCACAACATCATTATAACATCAAACATAAATTGGAAAAATGCCCTTTAAATAAGGAGAAGACTACTTAATCATCTAATTAAACTTCCAAGAAATCATGGATGAACTCTTTGAATGTTGTAACTACTTCCAACAAGAGCACCACAGGTGCATTCTTCAAGCCAAATGACATTACTTTATATGAAAAATAACCCCACTCTATTTCAAAAGTTATTTTTGATCAATACTCCTCTATGATCATAATTTGATCATATCCATTTAACCCATCTATGAAATAATATACTTTGTGTCCTATGATAGAATCTAAAACTTTGTTTGTAAATGGTATGGGGAATGTATCATTTACGTAGGCATCATTCAGAATATGGTAGTCTCCACATACCTAGATTTATCTTGTTTTCTGGGGCTCTACTACCATTGGGATTACCAATCAGATTTTTCTATTGGATAAATTATCCAAACATCTTACATTCTATCCAATTCTACCTTTATTTTTAGCTTCATATTAGGATTAATTTTATATGGTCACTTCTTGATCAGATGTGGGCACTATTTTAATTCAATGTGTATCTCACCAAGATATGGGTCGACTACTCAAACCTCTAATAATTTGGTGGGGAAAACATCATCGTAATCCCTCTAAAGTTGTAGGGCTTAAGAAATTTTAGTCTCCATCTAATAGTCACCTACACTTGCCAGTTTTGGAACCTCTTCTATTCTGACGTTAGTGACATGCTTTTTGAGAGGTGACTGATATATGTTGTGTTTTACTTCATCCACTTATTCTTAGATCTTAATTTGACATTCATTCTCTAGGATATGGATGATGCATAGCTTATCTTCTTTAGTTAGTACTACACTAGTGTCTTTAAGAGGTTATATAGGCCATTCAGGTCTAAATAAATCATTCAAATATAAATTAGCATGAAAAGTAGAGTCTTCCTTGTCTTCTTCCTCATCTTATATTCAATGAAAAGGATGCATCAAATCTTATTCTTCAGTTTTAGTAGCTTTATACCTTTGAAGTGTCAAATTAAGATCATCAACTACATTTTTTTGCATAATTTATTCTATTGTGGTGCTCACATATTCCTCACACCCATGGCATAGAAATTACTTGAGTTTCTATAGTGAGTTATGAACTAAATGATTTTTATCTTCAAAGATAAAATTTTGTATCAAATCACTCTCACTTGTGCCCAATGCTTGGTTTCTCTCCTACACTCCTGGTATATGTACCATGCTACAAGTAGTGGGACTAGTCTATAGTGGAAAATGTAAACCGAATACTTGGGTGCCACATGTTCTTAATTCCAAACTTCAACACATTTATGTACATGAATCTTAGGGCTTTCACCTTCTTGAAAAAATGGGTAGTTAGTCTAGATGAATTATGGTAGCTGAAATTTGATTATCATGAGTTCACAAGTCTCATCCCACTCAAGTTAATTATCTCGATGAGTTACACACCAAGTTGCATCAACTTCCTTTGAAGCATAGTTTAGTGTGTTAACCCATTGATTAATAGTTGGAATATGGACTTACAGATGTAGAATAAAATCATTGATGTCCTTCATTAAATATTAAAGAGTTATTTGACATTTGTATGAAAATATCATCCTCATGGGTCAAAATTTATAATAATTATGGTCCTAATTAAGGAGATGAGTATCTGAATCACCACTAATAGATAAATATACTTCCTAGGGCACTATGTCTTCCCTTATTGGTTCTATGTAATCCTACATCTGATCATCAACTTGATACAAGAAATCAAATTTTGAGTAAGTGGAAGATTTTGTAGACATGGAGGTATAATCATTAATAATAAACTAATTTACAACTAGATGTGTCACTATGGGTTTCAATATCCATTATTCTAGTATGTTCAATTAACTAGTGATCAATGATTGTAGTTGAGGTTTGGCCTATTGGTATAGGAAGTTATATTGCATTACATGAATAGCATTTAGATTATCTTTATTATTGACCTTCATCTAGATAATTTATTACAAAACATGTGAAGAGTCTGGTTTAGTAGGAATTATGTATAGTTTTTGCACTCTATTAAGGGGAATGACCATAACCTTATCACCTTAATGTGCTTCAAGCTAGTTATATACTATATTAATAATCATCTAACCATTATATATCCATTTTTATATCAACATAGGGTATTACATTGTCATAGTCTTCATGTTTATGACCTCAAAGTCTCCTTGTAGAGAAAATTTTGTGACTTTGATCTCAACATCCTCTAATCTACCAATAGACTCAACTTTTCTATAGTCAACCAAGCTTAGAGTTACTAGGCTATATCTAAGAGCTACTTATCCAATCAATTCCCATGTGGATCAAGGAGTCATATTTACCATGTTGCCAAAATCAAAGACAAAATTTGGGATTTCTTATCCTACAACTTCAATATCAATCCATGTGTCAACATCCCATGGTTTCTTCATCTTGATATACTAGAATAGTTTTTATATCTTTTGCTAGCCACACTACACACATTCCAAAAGATTATTTAATACGTTTGTATATTCTATGATGTATATTCATTATGTAGAGTACTCAAAAGTTTTAGTAGATCTATTAGTGTAGTGATAACTCCATATTATCATTTATGTGTATAATTTGACCATAAATTTTCACATCAATTGTTGTAACATCACCATCTATAATTTCCTTTTGTGAATGTTTTTCAAAAACTACATAGCTTCATTTATAAGACTCTTTTATATAGTTAGATCTAGGTATGTATCTTATCTAACCTTTCTAATGATTTTTCTACATGTTTTTGTTGTGTCATAACATTTAGAAATGCATTTTCTATATGTTTTGCACTTACCGTGTTTATATTTCAGATAAATTTATTTTTATTTTGCTTTTCTATAAAAGGGAAATCTTTTGTATCATGTTGATTGGAGACTCTATACTATGCACAATATGATTATCTATGTGGATTCATTAGGCAATTTCCTTGGACATGATTATACTCTCCACTTAGATGGTATGCACAATATTATTATAGTTGTTTCCTCTACCACCTTGGTATCTTCCTCTATAATTTCCTTGACATCCTCCTCTATTAGATCAGTATCACCCTTGATATCCTTATGGATACATAGAATTCCAATGCTAGTACTACTAATTATTATCTCCCATATTGAATTATTTTGGTATAGCTAGTGGAGTCCAAGTCAAACTTTGTGGCTATGTTATGGGTAAACTCCAAGGTGATACATAATGGTATTAATGGGATGGGGGTGTCCATCCTAATGAATAAAGGGTCCATCTAGATAGGCCATGAGGTTGGTACTATGGTGAACTCAGAATCAATTATGGACCCATTTAGGTCACATAATTCTTATCAACCTTTGGGTTTGGGATTTTTTTCTTTATTTAGGAGATTTACTATGCTATAATGGAAAACACAATTTTGGAGATATAGTCTTTAATTTCCTACAAATATCTATAATTATTTCATGATTAGTTGATTTATAGAAATTGAAATATATATATTATAAGGATTTTTGATATATTTCTATACTAGATAACATTGTATCATGACATGCCCTACAAGTTGGCAAAGTTCACATAATTACATCTTTACCTTAGGATAATCATTTTAGTGGTGTCTTTATTTTCCACACTCTATACACTAGATTTTCAATTTTAATTTTTATGTTTCATGATACTAATCCATTATTTTCATGAAAGACTACAATATGTTTTCAAATCTAGAGTTAGCATTAGGAGCTCTCCATAATCTTCAATCTATTCTGCCCGTAGTGCAACAACTCTGACATCTACTTTTGTCTCATATTACAATTGTATAGTGGTAAACTAAATGCTTCCTCATAATTTTTTAATGAACCATGATACCTTATATTTATCTATCAAAGCAAATTCTACTTTGTTTATTACATTAAAAAATCTATGATCATAGCCACAAACTGACTCTCTAGACTTTTTCCTTATCTCTTTGAGGTCTTGTATTATCTAGTTAGTACATTTATTAATCTTGAATTATGTGATACACCAATATTACATGTCTTTAAGAATTACCTATTGAATATCTAATTTGTATATGAAATACAATGCTCTCTTAACTAGAGCCCCTATTAATTCACACTTTTGTAAATTTTCATCAGTGACACTCTTAACTAGTCATTTCATTTTACAAGTTAGAAGGTATTATTCATGGTCTATAGACACATCATAGATGGCAAAATTTAATAATACTCTTGATTGATTGATCATAGTGATTGGTATAGGTGGAGTCTTCTATGCAAGTGTTATTTGAGGTGACTACATCCTAATTATTCCTACCTATGCACTACTTTATGTACTAGAGGAATTTTCATGTGCACTCTACTTATATGAGCTTCCTTATTGTTGTTGTTGTTGTTGTTTAACTCCACCTAATACTATATACTTCAAATCCTTCATAATTTATTTTGTTTCATTCTTTATTCCCCAATGGTTCACATTCTCTAAAAATTATTTTTCCCAACTCTTCTCCTCTTGTTTGAATGGCTAAAACTTCTACTATGACATATAATATTGGGTTGTGGGGATGCATACACTTTTAGTGAATAATCCTTTACTGTGACTTCTTTCTCTAATATGCTTGAGCCTATTATTAACCTATGACTAAGTTTTGTTTCTATTTTTAATTCTTCTTCTTTTGTCAATACCCTTTCTTGTAATTGTGCACTACTTCTATCTTTTATCTATTCTACTCTTAAACTACTCTCATCTTCATCTTCACATGTTTCTTCTTCTACTCACTCTTCATATTTTCATTATTTATATCAACATCCAACATCATCCTATTTATTCAATATTCACTCATCATCTCTCTCATCACTTATATGCACTCGATCATCATCTACTCTACTATTATTCTTACTTTTATTCATAGTTACTTGGGTATTTGTCTGTTTGTTCTATCTATTCTATTGTCATAATTCCCTTTCTAAATCCAATTTTTTTTAACTCCTCTTCCCTCACATCTCCATTCTAAATTCAATCTTAATATCTAGTCACTCATCTATCCATCATTCACCATCATGTGAACACATCCCCATACACTTGAAAAAACCACTCCATACTAGATAAAATGGGCACCATGGCCTTTTCCATCACCAACATCTTCAATAGAAGAGGTAGTTGTTGTAAGAAAAATTCTTCTAATTCCTCAAAAAAGTGGACCTATGTAATTTTCAATGATATATAGCCTTTTACTATGAACTCAGTAGTGTATCCATCTATAATGGTTGAAATCCAATAGTTTATCACTCTTGTCCAATTAGTTTCCAATTTCACTAACTAGTTTATCTTTTCTTCAGTCTAAGTAATGGCCGTTTCCACTTTGGGATGGAAATAATAGTACCCTAGTCTTTTCAACCAATTAGATAAAAATTCAATTATTTTACACCATAAAATTTCATATATTTCACTGTATATATGTTTTTGAATGATTTCACGCATAGTGAGACCCATTCTTTTGAATTCTTCTTCTGTAAAGTGGCATATTTTTTGGTCTAACCAGGTTTCAATATCTTATTATCTTGGTAACTATATTAACATCACTTTATCTATGAGTGTTTCTATACTCACTACACCATTTTTAGTAGATGTTCCTAATTCAATAGAATATGCTAAGGATGAGGGCAGATAAGTTATATTAGTCTATGTAGGATAGTGCATTGAATTCATGTTAACCAAAAGCATGATAGAAGTAAATGATCATGCGATAGGAAGAAACTTATATTAACCAATATTTATTTAAATATATAGAGCGTTTATATTATGTTAAGATAGATAAGACCAAAGCATTAAACATGATCACATAAATAAGAATTAACATAAAAAATTGATAGGTAACTCTAAACCAAAAAGTCTAGATTGATCTTAGTAAAAGGTCATGAATTTATTCATACAAGCATATGTATTTATAGTCACTATTGTTTCTAAATATTCATGTTATTTTTCATGTGTTGGTGACAAAATGAGGAGACTATTCACTTTCTATTATTTGAAAAGCTGAGAGGATAGGAAAAAATACATTAGCCAATAACTTCATATATAATGCATGAATTCAAAGAATATCCTACACATCTTTCTTATCTATTTTTATTCTCCAAAAAATAGGTCTCTATGAGACCTATAAGAGCTACAAGGGCCTTATTAAAAGGTTTATCTACTTAAGGGTGACCCATAGATGCCATGGCTAACCAATGAAGATTATTAAGCCATGTTTTGATGTAATAGAAACCTTAAGGGTTAGGTCAAGTATAATGGCTAACCAAAAAGTTATTTATCATGAAGACCCTATATATAGTGAAACCAAAGGAGATGGTTTCTAGGTTTTTGGGAGTGGTGTGTGTGTTTAAGTGAAGAAGGGAAGAGTTTGAGTGTGATCAATGGTTGGGTTGATGAGCATAGAAAATTAAGGACTGTGTGTATGACCTATAGGTCATATTTTTTATGTCTACATAGTGATCTTATAGATTAAGGATGAGTAAAGGATAAATGGTATCTATGTGAGCTTGATGGCTGATCTCATAGATATTTTAGAGTGTGGACTATGTGTATGACCATTTGGTCATGTTTTTGATATGGTGATAGGGTTATTTTTTAGGAGTGAAGAGTGATCCAAAAGGTGGATTCGGATGCATTGAGTGTGTAGAGTTGAATAAGTGGAGTTAGTTGGAATATGTAATGTGTCATTATTAATCTTTGTGTGTTGGTTCAAGTATGTAATGTACTTTAGCAAATAGGGAGTGTTGAGTGCAGGTAAAGAGTGATAATTAGAGTTCCATCATCAAGTTTTGAGGATATCAGTTTAAATGTGGAGGTGTTCAAAGGAGGGTCTAAATAACATGGTCTTCCTTAGGGGTAGTTGGTCCTTGTGAAACATGTGTTTCACTAAAGTTAGGTGGTATAAAGTAGTTGATCATATTAGGGGTAGGTGTTCCTTATGGAATAGGTGTTTCACTAAATCTTGGTCAGGAGGACATGCTTAGTTTCTGGTTTGTAATACATTATAGGACATGCAATCAAAGTGTTTGTAGTCTTGAGAATGGGTTTTATTCCCAAAGAGGGTTTATTATGTATGTATTATGTTATCTACTTGGTCTTACATTATCTCTGTAGACACTGAAATCATGTCTACTCCTTGGTCTTCCTCCCCCCTTAGTCCCCTTGGTCGACTTAACCATGCCTAACCTATGTCTTATTAATTTAAAATAATTATTTTATTTTAAATTAATAATTCTTTATCTCTCCTTCCCCCTCTCTCTCTCACCCTTGACACCTCACCACCCTTGGATGCCCTCCTTGGATTCTTTCCTTAACCCATGCCAAGTCTTAAATGCCTAAACCCCATTCATGACCTATTCCAACTTCTCTTCCCCTCTTTCCCACACCTATTAAGCCATCTTCGACCGTTTCTTACCATGACCAGCGGACCCAGTAGTTGGGAAAATGGACGAAAGGCTATTTTTAGCCTTTTTACCTACCTTCCAGCCGCCGATGTTGGTCAACTGTTGACCGATGTCAGTGATATTACCGGCATCGGTTACCTTCAAAACTACATTCTGTGTCTAGAATGTGGATCCGACCTTCCAATCTTTCGACCCACTTTTCCACTCTTTCAATCTGCTCCTTCGACCTTCAATCATCTACCTTTTGACCTTAAATAATCAACCAATCTTCCAGTCTTCAATCCACCAGACCTCTCACTCTCTCTCTCACAGGGCTTCTTCAATAGCTATAACAATAGCAGGGACTCTGCATCAGTCTTCTACATCAACAAGTACAAGTACTAGAAGCACTCCTTCTACAAGCCACAGGTAAGTATTTTGTCTGTGTTTTCATTATGTTTTCAATTATTCCTTCTAAGTAATATCACCCCCTAGACTATACTATCAGCTAGACTAGACTTGACTCCCTCTCGGAAAGGCTGAGAGGCCTTCCCATATCCTTATCACCTCTATCCCCCTTTTCAGAACATACACTCTGTCCATTGTCCCTACAACTCTACTCAAACCCTTGCAAAGACCATTAACAAGGCCCAAACTCCTCCTCAAACCTATCCACAAACCAAAAACTTGACCTGACCTCGTCCAAAGACTACTACCCCGATCGACGCCGGTCGCATCGACCACTGCCTCCACTAACATCGACAGACTAATCGACATCGATAGACTTGACTAACCGACATCGGTGACTGTGACCAGGCTGACAGTAACATTTAGGTAAGCATTTGCTTCTATTTCTATTTCAATCTTCAATCATTTCAATCTTTTTATCATTCTACCTTTTATCAGACATTATTTTTATCAATCGGTGAGTTGACTTCCCTCAAGGAATTCTTTGTACTTCTAGGATCAAGCTTTTCCTTGGCAGCCCACCATCTCCTCATCTAACATCTTCTTTGTTTTAGTCTCTTTCTTCTATAGGTGTCATCCTCCACAACCAAAGAGGAGTTCCTTCCGTCATCTGAATTTGGTGCACAAGACTTCATCCAGGTACATATAAGCCTTAGACCATTTCTCTTAGTTTCTTATTCTCTCTTTGAATGTGAAAGCAAAAATCATATAGAAACATTCTCTCTTGTTCATTTATATGAATAATGTGTATGATTCATGAATTCTTATGGAATTTATTAGGAGTAATAAAGGATTGAAATTGAAGTTGGATTATCTGGGCTCATTTATTCACCCCCCTGTCAGTGATTGTAGCTCTAAACATTGGTATCAGAGTTGGTCCTTTGGAGGAAGATTAATAGCTTGAAGGATATTTTGAGTAGGTACAAAGATCTATAAATGGTTGAAGAAATAGAATCAATAGTGGAAGGTTATGATCAGAGTACTTGAAAAATAGATATGTAATTTTAATAAAGATGCCAAGGAAGATGAGAATGTTATCAATCATCTCAAGGTTTAGCTAGTAGATGCCAATACATGTTTGATTTTAAAAGAGAAGGACATCATTCATGGTGAATAATTTTTCCATGACAATAGATAAGATGATAGTGAAGAAGAAGAAGTTGATCTAGAAGCTGAGCTCATAAGTGCACTCAATGAACTAAAGGAGCATAAGAAAAGGAATCAAAAGATGAAGTATGTGTTCAAAGGTATTGAAGCACAAGTTATTTCTCTTGAAGGAAGTTTGATAGATCAAGCATGTATAATAAAGTACGACATGGATAAAGAAGCTAAGAGTGATAAGGAAACTATCCAAGTTCTCAGCGGTTAGTTGATGGTTGTTATTTCAAGTATTAGAGTTAAAGAGGATGAGTGCATCAAATTGGAAACCAAGATAGATTCACTAAAGGATGACCATGAAATTTTTTTTTCAAGATAAGCAAGCTTGAAGAAGATCAAAAAAATTCATATCAGGTCAATAGCAATAAAATAAGGCTAGTTAGACAACCCAATTCAATAATGTATGCCAATTATTTTCATGGCCAATGTCATTTTTTATATCAATATGGTCATAGGGCAAGAGATTATATAAAGATGAGCTCTCAGAATGAGTTCACATAGTGCCTTGGAATAAGGATTAATTGTTCTTAGAGAATACTTAACTTATATTAGTCAAGAGGTATGTTGAATGATATTGGTTGCTATAGTTACAATAAAGTAAGACATATTTTTATATTTTGAAAGAATAGTTTGAAGAAGCATTCTGATGCTAAAGGTCACTCAATGGTGTTGAGACCAAATACTATGAAGGATAATATTGATAAAGTTGGATTGCATACCAATACAAATAAGGAATCATATATGAAAAAGATACATGAATCCTAAGAGGATTTGTCTTATGTCTAGATAGAAAAGGAAGATCACAATCATCATCAAGAAAAAGGTATGAATGATCCTATTTGTTTTAGATGCCATAGAGTTGACCACATTTATAGGTATTGAAATAACATGTTGAATGAGTTCCCAAAGAAAAATAAGGTGTATGGAGTTCCTAGTGTGCAAGTAAGAGGTTACACTTAGGTATGTAAACCTAATCATATTAGGAGAGATCAGATTGAGAACAAAGATGTTTTGTTTTCCATGATATACATGAAGGAAAGACAAGTTTATGTTATCTATATTTGCTGATAAATTTGAAGAAAATAATGAAATCAAGTATCCTTTCAAAGTTAAGTAGGACTACAAGTTAGAGAAAAATATGGAGATATGGTAGTCTCCATAGTTTTGGTACTTTTATTATCACGATGTCAAAATGGGTTTCTCTCTCTAAGCTTCAAGGAGACACTTTATAGATAGAGGAATCATGGTGAATGATGGTTGTGACTCAACTATTTTTGTAAGGTTTACAAGAAGGGATTGGAAGTTTTATAAGTGTCTAATTAAAGATGATGAGATGTCAAGATATTATATTATATAGAAAGGGGGAGTGAAATTAGTTATTTTGAATGGATTGAGGAGATATGCATGATGAGAGGGGATCTTTGTAATTGGTTAGGTCCTAATATCAAAGGGCTATGCAGTTGAATCTAAAAGAAAAGGAATGGAAGCAATTGTATTTATTAATCATTGTTAGAAATGGTCTAAAGATGTTCAAATAAAAATGTGCCTAAGCTTAGGTGACTTAGGGGGAGTCCATCTTAATATTTTCAAAGTAGGTTCATGTAGTTTCTTTCATTCATTAATGTTTTATCTTCATAAAAGCTATGTATGTTAGAAGAGTGTAGTCATGGAGCATGTTTGAGAAGCTTGAGGTGAGAATAGGTTTGATCAATATCAATGGGAGTCTGTATCATCTCTCAAAGATGGTCTCTTATGATTATTAGTCCTTGATGTCTTTTCAAGTTTGTAGGATCATAGGTTTAACCCAATGTGTTAAAGGGGGAGAAAGAACCTAAAGAAAGAGACACAGTCTGAGCATAAGCTTTGTATCAGTTTTTGACATCAATGACAAAGGGGGAGATTATTATAGATTTGTCAATGATGTATCCAATGTGACCAAAGATGTTGATGAGGTGTCATGTTTGCTAGAATGGCAATGACAAGGTGTTATTCAATGAGCCTCAGTGTTATTACATGGTTCTTTAGTGTTTACCTCAGTGAGGAATTTTATGGATGATATTAATGGTATGGAAATGTTGTAGAGTCCCTATGGGGTGTCAATATTGATTATAATGAGTATTGAAGTGATTGGATCTCATATGGTAGTTCTTTATTTCTTATATATTTTTTGGGTCCAGTGGTAAAAAATCTGAGTAGGTAGCTTACCGATGTCACCATTGCTATGTGTGGATGAGTTTGGTGGAGCTGGTCATATGGTTGTGATCACATTAGTCCTTAGTTGTTATGTGATATATTTTAGGTCATGCATCAAAATTTAGTCAAATATATGAGGGTTCAAAGTTGGATTCTCAAACAAAATTCACCAAGTTCCCATACTTAGCTAAATTTGTAAAAAGGTTTAAGAAAGGCTAAGTAAACATGTTGATAAGGTCAGCATTTACATGCGTGGAGTTGTCAAGACAAAATTATCATATGGTTTTTTTCATTTTTGTGCCTAGTTTATTTTTAATAATTTTAAAGTCATGCAATGAAGCACATCAAAATTTATGCATGTGCAAAGTTAGGCTCCTAGGCAATTTGACTATGTTTTCCTATACTTAGCCAAATTTGCATGTGATCAGAAAAGTTGAATAAGCATTTTGATGGTGTTATATATTACACATGTGAAGGTGTCAAAATAAATTGATCATATGGGTTTATTTAGTTTTGATCCTAGTTGATTTGTGCTAAAATTTAGATCATGAGATGAAGCACATCAAAATATATGCTTTTTCAATGTTGGCCTCCCATGTAGGTTTTAAACATATTTGGCTTTGTGATAGAATATTTTGAGAAGGAATTTTAATGGTGATATATCTCACACATGTGAGGGTTCTAGTAGTAGATTATTATATGGTTGGATTCTCATATGTAAGGAGATCGTATGATCTAAATTATAGATCATGCATTTAAGCGCAACAAAAGTTATGACTACGTAAACTTGGAATTCTAAGTAGATAAGCAAGGTTACAATACTTAGTCATTTTTTCACAAGTTAAAGTTTGAGAAAGATTGATGGAGAGAATTTTCTATAATATTTTAGGAAGCAGCGAGTTAAGGACAAGTGCATGATGTTTAATGCTAAGTAGAGATAAGGATCAAGCTTATTTCAAGGATCAATAGTGAGTGGGAGATCATATAGATATATATCAGTAGTGCATACTAAATTAAAGAGGTCAAAGTGATACCTATTTATAATTTTTGAAGGTTGAGCTACAAACAAGAGATCGATGGAGTGCATTGAGTCAAAGTTTCTAGATTACATGAGATGAGGTCAACTATGAGTTGTTGAACATTTGAGCATTAGAGCCTATGCATTAAAGTTAAAACATGATCAATGATGCATAATTGATATGATAAGTGAGGAGATGAGATGCGAGCAAAGTGGTTGAAGTTTAACTATGACCATTATCATTTAAATATTTAAATTTAACAAAGAAAAAACTAGTGTCTAATCTTTGGGCCATACTTTCTACATAGATAGAATTTGCTCATGCTATAAAAATAAAAGATGAATAGGAATCCATGTTTCATCTAATAAACCTGATTTAAATATATGGAAGTTCTTACAATCAATGATATTAAGGTTCCAAGTTTATTGTCTGTTCATGCTTGTACTTCAAGTGACCCAAGAAGAGTAATTGATCACATTTTGATGTTGTTTCAATGTCTCATGATGACTTAGATATTTAGGAGTGTTGTATACTCCATGAGGATGATATATGTGGTCTTTGGAGGTTTTACCAATCTATACTTTTTATGAACAAAGGTTAATAAGTTGATTGTGCTCCTGAAGGTTACTGGTATATTGAGTGACCATCTTATAAAAGCAAGTTGAAGGTGTTCTAAGCTGAGTTGAAGAAGAAAATTCAGTTTGGAGATTTTGTATAAGTCTCAAAGTGTTATGAGAATTAATTGGTTTTCATATTATGCTCCTGATTATATATGGAAAATCATATTAGACTTATTATATTTTGACTAGGTTTGACATGTTTGAGTGGTAATCTTGAGTGAGATAGTTTGAGTTATTTTGGCCTACATTGGATTGTCTAAGGAACATGGAGATGTTGCAGAGATCCTAGAGGTTATATTAATATTACTTTTTCATGTGGTTATGTAGATATTTTTTTGTTTGATTTAGAAGATTTTTACTATGTTTTTTGTGTATGAAGACCTAAAGAGCAAGGTGACCTAATCGGTAGGTTCAAGTGTGGAGTTGGTGTTCTAGGTGGCATGGACCCATGTGGGTGTAACTAAGGGGTCATTTGGATTGGACCTATGATTTTGTAAGTGATATTGAGTTTATATTTTGATCATTGAATTGATAAGTGGTTGAATAGGTCTCCATTAGACCTATTAGAGCTACAAGGGCCTTATTCAAAGGTGTAGTTGCTTAAAGGTGACCCATAGATGTTGTAGATGACCAATAGATACTTTTTTGATACATTTCTTGATGTAAAAGAAGACTTAAGGGTTAATTCAAGTCTAATGTCTGACCAAGAAGTTGTTTATAATGAAGGATCTATATATAGTTAAACCAAAGGAAATGGTTTTTAGGCTTGTGAGAGTGGTGTGTGCATTGAATTAAAGAAGAGAAGAGGCTAAGTGTGTCTAAAGGTTGGGTTAATTATCATATAAAATTGAGGACTATGTATATGACATGTAGATCATATTTATGATGTCCAAATAGTGCTCCTGCAGGTTAAGGATGAGTGAAGGATAGATGGTATATGTGTGAGCTTGGTTGCTAATCTAAGAGACAATTCAGAGTGTGGACTATGTGTATGACCATTTTTTCATGTTTTTGATGTGGTGACAAAAAAATTTATAAGGAGTGAAGAGTGGTCCAAAAGGTGGATTTGGATGCATTGAGTGTGTAGATTTGAAGAAGTGGGGTTAGTTAGGATATGAAATGTGTCCTAATTGATCTTTATGTGTTAGTTCAAGTATGTAATATGTTTTGTACAATAGGGAGTGTTTAGTGAAGGTGAATATTAATAATAATAGTTACATCATTAGGTATTAAAGACATTAGTTTAAAGTTGTAAGTGTTCAAAAGAGGGTCTAAAGGACTTGGTCATCCTTAGGGATAGTTTTTCCCTATGAAATAGGTGTTTTACCAAAGGCAACTGGTCTAAAGGAGTTTAACATCTTAGAGGTAGGTGCTCCTTATGTGATAGGTGTTTCACTAAATCTTAGTCAGGAAGACATGATTAGTCTCTAGTTTGTAATACCTTATAAGACAAGTAGTCCAAGTTTTTTTAGGCTTGAGAGTGGGTTTTATTCCCAAAGAGGGTTTTCCACATATGTCTTGTGTTATGTGCTTGATCTTGTATTGTCTCTCTTATTCATTACTATGAATAATGTGTATACTTCATGAATGCTTGTGGTAATTGATTAAGAGTAAGAAAGGATTGAAATTGAAGTTGGATTATCTAGGTTCACTGATTCATCCCCCCCTCCCCCTCTTAGTGTTTTTACCTCTAATAATTGGTTTTCATACATACCCAATATGATATGAGATTAGGGGTTGATTTAGTTTTGTAGAGCAATAAATTAATGTAATATAGTTAATCAAAATTTTAAGAATGGGTTGCCACTAGTTCTCGTATCCATTTGGAATAATATGAGAATTGATGACCCCTTACAAAGATAATTTTAAACACACACCCATGAATTAAGATACCAATATACATACCCATTGTGACATGAGATCAGGGATCAATTTAGTTTTAAAAAAAAATAAATTAATATAGTATGAAATAATATCCTTTTTTTAAATTATTTAGTGATAATGTTTGTAATGGGAAGCCACCCATTATAAATGTTAGTGGCCCATCATAAAAAGTTTGGTTTAACCAACCATTTTAGAATAGGATTTTTCCCATAATTATATCCTCTTAAAATATAGAAAAAAAATTAAGATCATGCCCATGAAATGAGATATCGTACATATCCACTGAGACATGGGATCTAGTCTTGATTTAGTTTTATGGAACAATAAATAAAAATAATCTAGTTAATGAACTTTTTATGAATGGGTTTCATCCTATTATCATATCCATTTAGAATAATATGAGAGTTGACATCATCAAGAAATATGATGGAATACATAACCACTTCAATATGGTATTAGTTCCTGATGTAGTGTTGTGTAAGAATAAAATAAATTAATAAATATTTTTATAATTTTAAAAACTATTTAGTGATAATGTTCGTATGGGTAGACATCTACTATAAATTTTGGTCACCCATTCTTAAAAGGTTGGTTTAACCAAACTTTTGAAAATATAATTGGAGAAAACAATGAAACATTTGAGCTTTTGAAAGACACAAAAGCACATACATGTCCCCCAAAACCTCTCATAACTTCCCTAAAAGTTATAGATAGCTCCTTTAAGAGAGACATTAGTGTCATAATTAAACACTAGCACCACATAACACTACTATCCACATAAGGGCACAACTATTCGAGGCCATATTTTAGATACAATCATAGAACAAAAGGTGTTTACCTATTTTGTGATCCTATGTCAACCTCCAAAGGCTCAAAAATACTTGTTTTATTCTAGATAAGTGTTATTTCTATCTATTCATTGTATTTTGGTAAAATCTTGTCAAATCAATTATTTCTAATTTTCATTCTAGTTTATTGTTATATTCAACCCTTTAACAACATAGGATTTACATAACATAAGTCCTAAATAGTTAAAACATTTGGTGAACTCATCTTACTTTGAATATTGCTTAAAATCCTAGTTTTTTCTAGGGTTTACCTTCTTCCATTTTTTGTGCACTAAATTAGGGTTAAAAACTTCTATTTTTTATTGATTTTTGTAACAACCTAGGTCATTCAAATTATTCCTATATTAATAATTTATTAATTTAATTTTTTAACAAAAACAACCCTCATTCAGACCATAGATCCATATACTAGGTTTGTATACATCCAAATACTAATAATTAAGGTTTCAATTACAATATTAAATTATTCTACACATTGGGTTACATATTTCTTATATTTTCACATATATTTATGCTAGATTAAATTCTACCTATTATGTGATTTCTATTCATTATTTACATTATCTTCTTTGGTAAGTTTAAAATGGCATCTAAGAAGTATGTTACCCCTCAACAAGTTGATGAATTTCTATTTTTTATCATAATTATAATAATCAATCAACAAATTTTCAAGGTTATACATTAAAAAATGATAATCATTTAATTTATAATGATGGTTGTTACTATTATTTTAATGATGGATATGAGAATTACTATAAGCATGCCAATGAAAATTTTAATGAGGATATATTAGATACATATTATTCTCTTTGCTCTCCCTCTTCTCTTACACCTCAAAATCAAACTAATAATATAATGCCAAAAGATCCTCTTGTTGGTAGTGATTTGTTTCAATGTGATCCTAGCTTCTCAACTTATTTCACTACCCACTTATTCAAATTAAATCAATATAAGTGCAATATAAGAAATCCACTTTTGCATTCTTCAAGTAAAGTAGACAAGAGTGATATATCTTCTTTACCCTTTTTAGTTAAATTTGAATTAACATGTACCAGTGATATTACAAATGTTACCAATGAACAAACTAAGGTAGATGGAATTATTTTATCACCTTATTTTACATACCAATCTCAATGCAATGATTCTTTGTAACATATTGATAATGTAAATGCCCCTCTAAATCTTATCCTACATGTCATAATATGAAAGATGAAGACATTATTACTACTTATTCTACCCTTGAATCCAAGATTTAAATTAATAATCATTCATGAAATCCACACATATCTAGTGAAAAAATGTATTGCATTACATCGACACATGATGACACATTGCATAGTAGTAAAAAGTTAAAATCTTCTTTTACACTCTCAATGAGAATGTGAGTGATATTTATTCTAATCTTACTTATAAAATTTAATTAAATGATTATTTTGATGAACCTTTGGATAATTATGTTTACTATTATTATGATCAATAAGACATGGATTCTACACATTCTAGTCCTCCTCCTACTTCACCTATTTTTATTATTTAAAAAATTCTAGCTCACATGCTAAAATACACACACACACACACTTATTATTATGTTCATAGATTTCATAACTTACATTCACAATAGAATAAAGTACTTTATAGTCCATTATCATGTGATACTTCTTTAGAAATTAACAAAATAAGAGATACCAATGAATCTCCTTCAACCCCCCTTACTTTAGTATAACTTGTTTCTTAACCTAACTTAAATGAGGGTGATAACTCATTTCACTCTAACCAGGTCCTATCTATAACACCTCCAAAGGTTATAGAGAGAAAATTAATCCTCCATAAAAAAAGGTTCCCAATGCAATATACCAATGCCTAAGATATATAACAAAAAAAGAGTTAAATTAACACCTTGATGATGATATTATACCTTCAAAAGTGGTAATTTTATTGATACATGTCATGGGTGCTTTGAAACAAAAATTACACCAACTCCCATTAGAGAATAATTCATACCAATCTTGAGTCGATGACAATGTCATCCATGTAAATCCTATTCTATGTAGAATCTTCACTACAAGGTTGCCACCCAACTTTTAGATACTAGTGCTACCTACATTTGATGGGCATGGAGACCCATACTTACACCTTCAGGCTTATGAGATAGCCATGACACATGTCACCAAAAATTTCAATCTATTACAATTATTTTTAAAGTCCTTAGATGGTAAAACACTAAATTCATTCCATCATGCAATCCATAGTGAGTCACTACATACATATGATGGGGTGGGTGACTACGTACATATGATGAGTTAGAAGCATTATTTCTCAAGCACTACATAAAAAATAATGGACATCAAGTTACACATAAAAGGTTATCTTCATTACACTAGGATGTAATAGAACCAACAACTGAATACATTATAATATTCACATCATGTTTACATTAGTTGGTTTACAAACTGATAGATTTATAGGTATAGTACATCTTTTCTAGAGGCCTAATTTTTCTTCTTAAGGATACACTATTATATCAAACATCAAAATACTAATGACATATACGTAATACATATATAACATTAGATATAAAATTGGGACTAGTTGTAACACATTTAGAGGTAGACTTAGATGTAGTTTTATCAGAGCCATAATCATCTAACATGGTACAATAACATACTACACTTCTAAAAGAAATTAGTGGAACATAAAAAACCAATAAATTTACTCATCAAGGGGAAATATCCACTTCACATATCACTTCCTAGTGCTACCTACATTTGATGGGCATGGAGACCCATACTTACACCTTCAGGCTTATGAGATAGCCATGACACATGTCACCAAAAATTTCAATCTATTACAATTATTTTTAAAGTCCTTAGATGGTAAAACACTAAATTCATTCCATCATGCAATCCATAGTGAGTCACTACATACATATGATGGGGTGGGTGACTACGTACATATGATGAGTTAGAAGCATTATTTCTCAAGTACTACATAACAAATAATGGACATCAAGTTACACATAAAAGGTTATCTTCATTACACTAGGATGTAATAGAACCAACAACTGAATACATTCTAATATTCACATCATGTTTACATTAGTTGGTTTACGAACTGATAGATTTATAGGTATAGTACATCTTTTCTAGAGGCCTAATTTTTCTTCTTAAGGATACACTATTATATCAAACATAAAAATACTAATGACATATATGTAATACATATATAACATTAGATATAGAATTGGGACTAGTTGTAACACATTTAGAGGTAGACTTAGATGTAGTTTTATCAGAGCCATAATCATCTAACATGGTACAATAACTTACTACACTTCTAAAATAAACTAGTGGAACATAAAAGACCAATAAATGTACTCATCAAGGGGAAATATCCACTTCACATATCACCTCCTAGTGCTACCTACATTTGATGGGCATGGAGACCCATACTTACACCTTCAGGCTTATGAGATAGCCATGACACATGTCACCAAAAATTTCAATCTATTACAATTATTTTTAAAGTCCTTAGATGGTAAAACACTAAATTCATTCCATCATGCAATCCATAGTGAGTCACTACATACATATGATGGGGTGGGTGACTACGTACATATGATGAGTTAGAAGCATTATTTCTCAAGCACTACATAAAAAATAATGGACATCAAGTTACACATAAAAGGTTATCTTCATTACACTAGGATGTAATAGAACCAACAACTGAATACATTCTAATATTCACATCATGTTTGCATTAGTTGGTTTACGAACTGATAGATTTATAGGTATAGTACATCTTTTCTAGAGGCCTAATTTTTCTTCTTAAGGATACACTATTATATCAAACATTGAAATACTAATGACATATATGTAATACATATATAACATTAGATATAGAACTGGGACTAGTTGTAACACATTTAGAGGTAGACTTAGATGTAGTTTTATCAGAGCCATAATCATCTAACATGGTACAATAACTTACTACACTTCTAAAAGAAACTAGTGGAACATAAAAAACCAATAAATGTACTCATCAAGGGGAAATATCCACTTCACATATCACCTCCTAGTGCTACCTACATTTGATGGGCATGGAGACCCATACTTACACCTTCAGGCTTATGAGATAGCCATGACACTTGTCACCAAAAATTTCAATCTATTACAATTATTTTTAAAGTCCTTAGATGGTAAAACACTAAATTCATTCCATCATGCAATCCATAGTGAGTCACTACATACATATGATGGGGTGGGTGACTACGTACATATGATGAGTTAGAAGCATTATTTCTCAAGCACTACATAACAAATAATGGACATCAAGTTACACATAAAAGGTTATCTTCATTACACTAGGATGTAATAGAACCAACAACTGAATACATTCTAATATTCACATCATGTTTTCATTAGTTGGTTTACGAACTGATAGATTTATAGGTATAGTACATCTTTTCTAGAGGCCTAATTTTTCTTCTTAAGGATACACTATTATATCAAACATCAAAATACTAATGACATATATGTAATACATATATAACATTAGATATAGAACTGGGACTAGTTGTAACACATTTAGAGGTAGACTTAGATGTAGTTTTATCAGAGCCATAATCATCTAACATGGTACAATAACTTACTACACTTCTAAAAGAAACTAGTGGAACATAAAAAACCAATAAATGTACTCATCAAGGGGAAATATCCACTTCACATATCACCTCCTAGTGCTACCTACATTTGATGGGCATGGAGACCCATACTTACACCTTCAGGCTTATGAGATAGCCATGACACATGTCACCAAAAATTTCAATCTATTACAATTATTTTTAAAGTCCTTAGATGGTAAAACACTAAATTCATTCCATCATGCAATCCATAGTGAGTCACTACATACATATGATGGGGTGGGTGACTACGTACATATGATGAGTTAGAAGCATTATTTCTCAAGCACTACATAACAAATAATGGACATCAAGTTACACATAAAAGTTTATCTTCATTACACTAGGATGTAATAGAACCAACAATTGAATACATTCTAATATTCACATCATGTTTGCATTAGTTGGTTTACGAACTGATTGATTTATAGGTATAGTACATCTTTTCTAGAGGCCTAATTTTTCTTCTTAAGGATACACTATTATATCAAACATAAAAATACTAATGACATATATGTAATACATATATAACATTAGATATAGAACTGGGACTAGTTGTAACACATTTACAGGTAGACTTAGATGTAGTTTTATCAGAGCCATAATCATCTAACATGGTACAATAACTTACTACACTTCTAAAAGAAACTAGTGGAACATAAAAAACCAATAAATGTACTCATCAAGGGGAAATATCCACTTCACATATCACCTCCTAGTGCTACCTACATTTGATGGGCATGGAGACCCATACTTACACCTTCAGGCTTATGAGATAGCCATGACACATGTCACCAAAAATTTCAATCTATTACAATTATTTTTAATGTCCTTAGATGGGAAAACACTAAATTCATTCCATCATACAATCCATAGTGAGTCACTACATACATATGATGGGGTGGGTGACTACGTACATATGATGAGTTAGAAGCATTATTTCTCAAGCACAACATAACAAATAATGGACATCAAGTTACACATAAAAGTTTATCTTCATTACACTAGGATGTAATAGAACCAACAATTGAATACATTCTAATATTCACATCATGTTTGCATTAGTTGGTTTACGAACTGATTGATTTATAGGTATAGTACATCTTTTCTAGAGGCCTAATTTTTCTTCTTAAGGATACACTATTATATCAAACATAAAAATACTAATGACATATATGTAATACATATATAACATTAGATATAGAACTGGGACTAGTTGTAACACATTTAGAGGTAGACTTAGATGTAGTTTTATCAGAGCCATAATCATCTAACATGGTACAATAACTTACTACACTTCTAAAAGAAACTAGTGGAACATAAAAAACCAATAAATGTACTCATCAAGGGGAAATATCCACTTCACATATCACCTCCTATATCAAGTAGAGCACAAGACACACACAAAGGGGTTGTATAGATTTTAGATAAGGATAGGCCTCATGAAATCTTGATTACATTATTAGATAAGGAGATGATCATACTTACTCCTAATAATATCATCTAACACACACTTTGCATAGGGTACAAAATAATCCATATTGTAATCTTCATAAGATAAATGGGCATTCAAATACTCACTATCATACACTTTGAGACCACATTGACTAGTATGTCAATCAAGGAATTATATCATTCACATAGGGGGAACTGAAATATCAGTCTAAATACTCTCCTAGATCACACTCCTCTATAATAGAGTTATCCCAAGATGATCCCTTTGATGATCCATTGGTTACTCATCATATGATCCATGTGGTTTATAGGACACATATTTATGAGTGACCTCATGTACCATATATTTAGCAAATATGGCAGCCAGTTCATAAATATCAAATCAAAACATCATTTCACACACCAATTAAGATATTTGGAAAAAAACCATAGAGATTAGATCACAACATGAATTCCCACACTGATTAAGATATTTTGAAACAATCAAAGAGATCATATCATAGTATCAATTTACACAACAATCAATATATTTGAAAAAATCATAGAGATTAGAGTATAGTCTCCATTTGACCACCGATCAAGATATGTACAAGAGATCATATAAATTAGAACATCATCCAGTATCAAATCAAGATATTTTCTAGAGATCACAGAGCTTAAAGCATAATTTCATCACATCATCAAATCAAGATCTTTACTACAGTGTCTACACACCTAGCCACTAGCAGTGTATCACATGAAAATTTAGTTCTAAATACTACTTCTACATCAAGACACAACATGAGTAGCATGGACATTGTTTCACCATGTCATCTAGGTTTATATAGTGCATACCACAATTACATGATATACACACATATATCTCATAAAACACATATAAAAACTATACCAACAAATAATATTCCTAGTCTATTACACATGTCTACTTAAGCATTTGTAAATAGATACAAAACATCATTACCATTACTTATACAAATGCCATATACCAATATCAAAATTTAACATAATAAAAATAATTAAACACATGTAAACACCAATAATATAACTATATCAAGATACCAATATACACAGTGTCCATATAGTAATAGACATCCATATATATAACTCAAAACATAGTTTTAGTACAAATATTATACATCAATCAATAATATGGAATGGCCACTAGACCATCCCCCTCACTCTCACTCTTAAACATATACATGATATAAATAGAGGCCCCACTATCCCTTTATGACCTCGATGAATGACTTTGTTTACTCTATCTAATGATACATACCTAGGGCAGCCATATATTCTACATTCTCTCATTGTATACATATGTAATCATCCACTATCTAGCTACTGGACTTAACTAGAGAATCAAGTGGAGGCATGGTCTATCTTCATAAATTCATGTGTGTCTTTCCTTTTTTGTAGATGCTCATCTATATTCTATAGTATTTATTGTATCTTGATTGAATAAAGTGGAATGAATACCAATATTATTAATGGCCCTCTCCACTAGCACATCATCCATGACATCATCAAGAAAATTTTATTTTAGTACTTACATCATAAAATTGATGGTAGTCTCCTAATACTCATCATATCCTGAGCCTACACATACCCACATAATGCATCAAAAAATTAACCAAATACATAAATTATATATATATATATATATATAATAAAAACTTACCATTTATATCCCTAAGGGGATACACATCTAATACATCTTTTACAATAATCCCACCTCTTAGAAATAAAGGTGCCCATCTATGATATCTCCACCATGATATATAGGCATAAATAAATCCTAAATCATTCATATCTAGTATATCAATCACCAAATCCTTATGTATCAATGGTATTGGGTATAACTCTATAGATTATGGTCTAGGCATATTATAATACCTCACTAAAGCTAAAAAAAACCTTAACTACACCATTAGGATTGGGGGCACATCTTAAGTAACACCAAACCATCATGTCACATGATCATATTAGAACCTATCATATACATTGACCCAATGATAATGCATCCAACAACTCAATTTAACCCATCTCATCTAATCATCATCCTTAGGCCATTTGTAATAGCCCAGGTGAGGCCTCAAGATAGTATCTCTAGTTATCAAATTATCTTGCACATGTTTCCACTACATCATGATCATGTTGGGCATGTGGGTCATCCTAGTCCACCTTTATAAAAATTACTATGGTTGGGCCCACTCACCTTGTAGAATAAATTCTGACCTACTCACTATTATATTCTCATATCCACAATAATGTAATAGTGTGGAAGATCTAATACCAATGTTACACAGCTCCTGCATAAAATGGTATAAATCCCAATACATGTGGGATAACATAGTTCAACCCAATTATTATATATTTCCATTTTCCTCTATGTTCTACAATATTTCATTCATATTATAGGATATCGAAACCCCACTCTAATCTATAACCATAAAATAAGCCAATAAAATTGATAATAACCTCTGCAATCATGAAACATCTATCATGATAATAAGTGATAATAATATCTCACTATGTATCCTTATATTATGAGTCCTTGAATCCATAATATAAAAATACCAAGAATCCCATTATATAGCTCAATCACCAATATCCTCCTATAATAGGTCTCTCTACCCAGCAATAGGTAAACACAAGATCCTATACACATCCTTCAGGGTAACCATCATATCCTTAATAGGTAACTAGAACTTGTAGGTATCTTCATCCCACCTCTCACATAGTTTATTCATCATGTTTTTATCCTAGGGAATTGAATCTATGGATTATAAGTGATTCAAACCTTCTATCTAGTATGGTCATCTTGGCATCTATCAGGATTAGACCCCATAAGTTTTTCATCATCTAAACACTTTATAACTCTCTCATATAGGAATAAACCTACAAATATATAACTAAATATGACATTAAAAATGTAAAATATAATACCAATATACAACAATAATCATAAAAAACTAGGTAGAAATAATAAACATCATAAACTAGACCTACTAGACACTAGTACTACATACAAGACAATAACACTACGCAGTAGCACCATATCCAAGACACTAGTGCCATTTTCTACACACTAATGTCAATATCAAGATAAAAAAATCAAATTTACAAAAATATGCCCTAAAATACCATATTTAAAATAAAATTAGTAAAAAATACACTACAATAGACAAAAATAGGAATAGATATAGGCTCCTTACTATGGTAACTATCTCCCCAGCCTAGATAAACACCACCATCTCCTCATACTAGGTTAAAGTCACTCCTCAACTCTTCAAAAAATTCTCTAGATCATAAAAATAATAAATATCAACTCAAATTATTCAAATGAATTTTTAAACTAATAATATAACATATTTAAGTCACATTTATAAAATTGCACCTTACTAAGGTTGACCTTGCATGCTAATTTCACTAAATAATACTAACTTCTTGCTAGCATGATATCTAGAGAACTATAACTCTAATTCACAATCCATTTATTACACATTGGACCTAACCACAATTTCCCTCACCCTATATTGGTTCAACCAATATCCTAATTACATTTAACTTTATAAAATAATAAAAACTAATTTTACTATAATAACCTCCATATAGACCAAGCATCTATCCCATTACCAATTTCAACAATCAACTTTGTCACAATAGACAAACTATTCAAACTTAAACATCATCCCTACTAATTCACACTAGAACATCCATCCATTACCATTTTTTGTTAGACACCCTTACCTCAGTCATAGATATCTCACTAAAAGGGGGGAAATACACATAAAATTACTTTAGACATACACATATTCAGACACACATGTCTTCTCAGATACATATATTCAGACACAAAGGTTCACTTAGATATAGCTATTGAGTCACATAGGTTCACTTAGATATAAATATTTACACACATAATTTCACTTAGATACAACTATTCAAAAACACAAGTTTACTCAAATATATATATTTAGGCACAAATGTTTACTCATATATACAAATTCAGACACACAAGCTTACTCTGATATAGATATTAAGATACTTAAATTCACCTAGATATAACTATTTAGACATAGGTATAATTAGATATATATTTTAATTTAGATATATAAGTTCACATAGATATATAGTTTGACTTAGATATATAGGTTCACATAGATATACATTTTGATTCATATATATATAGGTTCACTCAAATATATAGTTTGACTCAGATATATAGATGTTTAGATAGACAACTACATTATTTATATATTAGGATTAAGGGCATGATGTATATCACATGTCCTTGATTTCTATTTTTAGATTTTTAGGTTACACTAAGATCATCACTAGGATGTCACCAAGTTTTCACTAGTTTGGATCACATGACTATATATAGTGGTTGATCCATAATCTTCCATCAAACTTAGTTCCCATTTTTAGATTTAGTAAAAAAATTAGAACGGGAAAAAATAGGTATTATTTCTACACATATTTAGTTTACATACACAGATTCATTAGGCACATCAAAATGGAGATAAGAAATCCTTGTTTCTCCACACATTTAGTTTAGATACTTAGATTTAGTCCAAATATCAGAGTGGGGGAATGCATGCTTTGTTTCTCCACATATTTAGTTTACATACTCAGATTCAATATAGATTTTAGGGTGGGGGAAAAATAGGGGTTTGTTCCTCATAATTTAGTTCACTATTCAGATTTAGCATATAGGACATCTACATTATGGAGTTTCTCTTCACATATTTCACTCCATCTCTTGTCCACTTCTCTGGACAAGAAGTGCACTAGGTCCAAAAAACATCCACACAAGTATAGGTACACATTCCTATTTTCATTTTCATTTAATTACATTACTAAAATAAATTGGAGGTAAATGTATACACCCTAATTTGGTCAAGTAACCACAATCCCTATGTATTTTTTTGTTCTTTCACATGGTCTTAGTGATGAATACAACACTTATTCACATGGTCATTTTGGGTTTTTTAAATCTTTATTATGTCTTATTTTCCCTATTTTTTGAACCCCCATTGGTCTTAATACACCTCCTCCTAGTCAAATTTCCCCTAGCCTATATTTTTTGGTCTTAACTCTATTTTTAGGCTTCAAGACACTAGCACCATTTTTTAGACTATAGTACCTTTTGGCACTAAATGCAATTATGAATCTAGTGTCCAATTATGGATCTAGTGTCTGATGGTCATTTTCTCCCATCTTTTAGGTCCTAACCCTAACTTGATCCTTATATTATATTTTTATATCTCTTTTATTAATTATTGACAAATTAATAAGGTACTACATTTAAGTCAAATTTCCTTCTATATAAAGAGCCTCCCAAGCCATTTTACATCTAGAACTAACTATTTTGTCACATAATTACATAAAATCAATCAATATTACAACTCAATACTTTATATACTACTTAGTTATCACATTTAGACATTATGTGCTTGATCAAATAAAGGCCTAAGTCATTCTAGCATACCGTACACATTCATTATGCATGTTCCCTAATGGAGAATTACAAATGATCTAAGACCCTTAGAATTAGGGTTAATGTAGGTATTAGCTAGGAAAATAAGGGTTTTACTCTATTTTATTGTAATATATTACAACCTATTTTTTCACTTTCTTTTGCATTTGATCTAATTATTGTTTCATGTGTGTAGGTACTCATTAGGGTTTTGGAAGATATTTAACTAATATAGTGACACAATAAGCTGATAAAATATACAAAACCACTTATAGGTCCCCCAAAACCTTGTACAAGTTCCCTAAAAGATTTAGATAGCTCCTCTAAGAGGGACACTAGCACCATAATTAGAATTTAACACCATATGGCACTATTATCCACATAAGTGCATTATTATTTGAGGCTAGATTTTAGCTACAATAATAGAAAGAAATGTGTTTTCCTATTTATTTAGCCTTCTAAGACATAAAAATACTTATTTTATTCTAGATAAGTTATCTTTCTCTCTATTCTTAATATTTTTTAAAATATTATCAAATCAATTATTTCTAGTTTTCATTCTGGATTATTTTTAAACTTTTCCCTTTAACAACATAGGATTTACATATCGTAACTCTAAAAAGGCTAAAATAGTGCCCTCAAAAATATTGTGTAGGGCATGAAATGACCTAGATTATAACTTAAAAAATACCATTTATGAGTTATTATTTTAATGCTCCAAACCTATAATATTAATGATCCTACGATCGATATAAAAATAAGAAATAATAGGGTAGTAGTTTTTATTTTTATTATTGATTAAATGAGATAGAATAGGTGTTTTCTTGGTATTTAATAATTGTGTGCTTGAATATGATGAATAGTATTTATTTTGTATTTATACTAAACCTTTTAAAATCTCTCATGGAAGGGTTCGATAAGACAAATAGGCTGAGTCATATGTTTTAAAAGACTTGAAATTTGGATGACTTATGAAGTATAAATAATTTATAAGGAAACTATATACTAGAATTGTAGTTAGTGTCCTTGTGAAAATGAAAATGTCCTATCGAATATATATAATTGATAGTGAATGATACATATCATATTTTAGTCTTTTTAGTGTATATTTGATCTAGTTAATCATAAGTATAAGGTCAAACTATAATATAAGCAGTTAGAAATAGTGAGATGGTTAATATAAGACTTTCAATAGCTAGAAGGTCTAAGCCAAAAGGGTAGATCACTTATTGATATTTTTCAAGTGTACAATACTAAGGTTCTATATATAATTAGATTTTAATATTTACATGGATTAAGACCATATGTAGTTGTATGTAATAAAAAATTAAATTAATCTATTTAACCAAAAATTTTATAATGGGTTGTTACTCATTCTCATATCTCCTTGTAAAAATATGAGAATTTATGATGCCTAGTTGAAATAATTTTTAATCCCACACCCATGAAATAAGCTTACATACATACGCTTTGAAAAATTGAGATGAGGGAATGATGTTTTTCTTCATAAAAATAAAATAAATTAATATGAAATGGCCTTTTAAAAATTATTTAATGATAATGTTTGGAATGGGTGGATACCCACTGTAAACATTGACTACTAACCAAATTTTCTAGAATGGGTAGCTACTCAGTCTCATATTAATCTAAAATATGGAAAAATAATCAATTCCACACCTATTTAATTTATTTTCATGGATACCCACTATGACATGGGATTAGGGCATGATGTATCTCTACAAAATAATAAATCAAATTAATATGGTTAATCAAATATTTAATAATTGGATGCCACTAGTTCTCATATCCCTTTAGAATATTATGATAATTGATGATCCCCTTCTAAAATAAATCAAGCACACATGCATTAATTAGGCTTCCATACATACCCACCACAACATGGGATCAAGGTATGATTTAGTTTTATAAAATAATAAAATAATGTAGTATGAAATAATGGCTCTTTTAGAATTGGTATCCACCTGCTATAAATTTTAGTGGCCCATTCTAAAAAGGTTATTTAACCAACTATTTTAGAATGGGATATTTCCCATTCTTGTATCCTTTTAAAATATGGGAAAAAAATTAGCATTACACCCATGAAATGAGATATCATAAGTACCCTATGAGACATGATATCAGGGCCCAATTTAGTTCTGCATAACAATAAATAAAAATAATCTAGTTAATTAAATTTTTAGAAATGGGTTATAGCTTGTTATCATATACATTTAGAATAATATGAGATTTGATCATCCCTTAATGAAATATTTCTTAATCCCATGATCATGAAATAAGATGCCATACATAACCACTATAATATGGTATCAAGTATTGATGTAGTCCTATGGAATAATAAACTAAATTAATATGGATTGATGACATTTTAAAATGTATTTAGTGATAATGTTGGTACATGTGACCACCTATTATATGTTTTGATCATCGACTATTTAAAGGTTGGTTTAACTAAACTTTTGAGCATATCTTACCACCTATTATTGTATCCCTTTAAAATATGAAAAAATAAATTAAGATTTAACCTACGAAATGGGTTTCCATGCATACCCAACGCAACATGGGATTGTAGCCTAATATATTTATGTAGAACAATAAATTAAGGTAATCTAGATAATCAACATTTTTGTAAAGTGATGTCACCCGTTCTCATATCACTTTAGAGTAATAAGAGAATTGATGATACCCCTTCAAAGTATTATTTAATATGGGGTCCATGAAATAGGATGTCATACATACCTAATGCAACACAGGGTCAGGATTGATGTAATTTTGTAAAAAAATAAATTAAAATAACATGTAAAACTAACTTTTTAAAAAGTATGTAGTGATAATGTTTGGAATGATAATTTTCCCACTACAAACACTGGTCACCCATTATAAAAGTTTGGTTTGAAAACTATTTTTAGAATAGGTTGTCACCCATTATTGTATCCATCTAAAATATGAATAAAACTAAACTTTTGCCTATGAAATAGGCTGCCATAAATACACATTATGACATGAGATCAGGGCCTAATATAGTTCTATCTAGGAATAAATCAAATTAATCTAGTTAACCAGAGTTTTTTTAATGGGTTGTCATCCATTATAATATCCCTTTGAAATAATATGAGAAATAATGAGCCCTTGTCAAAATATTTTTAAGCCCACACCTATGAAATAGGTTACCATACATACCCACTACAACATGGGATTGAGGATTGATGTATTTCTTTAGAACATTAAATTAAATTAATTTGGAATAATGACTTTTTAAAAACTATTTAATGATAAGGTTTAGAAAGGGTGGACACCCACTACAAATATTGACTGCATATTCTAAAAATGTTAGTTTAACCATATTTTTTAGAATGGTCTTCTAACCATTCTTGTCTCCCTTTAAAAATTGAGCTTTTTTTAATCCTACTCCCAATAAATAGGTTGACAAGGGACCAAAGTCCAATGTAACACTATGACATGGGATCAAAGTCTGATGTAGTTATATAACATAATAAATGATAGTGGGTGGTTATCCATTCTAAAAATAATTACCACTAAATGTAAGTCCACATATAAATTATCTATAAATATTATTGTGTATATTTACATATTAATAATTAAAAAATTTAATATAAGTATTACTATGTATATGTACATATTAATATAATTACTTTGTATTGTATAGTTTTTTAATGTTTAATATGTAATTATGTATGTAATTATAAACAATAATATTTATAAATATCATCCTAAATATAAAAATAGTGAAATCTCATCATATAAATTACTTGAAATAATCAATTGTGTCTATGATAGATAAAAAATTACCATATTATTATTACATTTCTTCAAATTGCTACTAAAACTATGTTGGAGCATGTTGCTAGAAGAGATATTTAATTACTCACATGATTATTTATTTTACAGGGGGTATACTCAAAATCTTTATTTTTATATCAAATTATATTCAAAATTCACATCTAGAATTATAATATAAATGAAATTGATTTTTTAATTCTTCATTTTTTTTTCAATATATTCCAAATGGACATATACAATTATAATCGGAGTTCTAAATAGACATCTAAAATTATAATCAAATTTATAAATTGACATATATAATTGTAATTGATATATAAATATTTTTTGAGTTCTTCATTTTTATGTCAAAATATTCTGAAGTGACATATAGAATTATTATTGAGTTTTAATTGGTTTAAATATTACATTAGTAAGAATTTAATAGTTATATGTCATTGCCTTGACATTCAAGAATTGAATATCTTATTCCCTTTAATAAATAATAAAAATATTCCACCATCAGATGTGATCTACAAGGTACATAATTATTGAACATTCCATATTGCATTCTTATTTTGGTATTTCCAATTATGTTATGGTTTTGGTATCTCCTTGATTGAAAGAATAGGAAGGAGTAAGAGAAAATAGACTAGGTTAATCTTAACTATGGTTGTGTTTTGTATTTATAGGTTGTATGATTATATTTATTTCTAAATTAATATTATAATATCACCTTTATTATATGACTCTATATTATTAACTACACCCAAGTCTAACACTTTTTAATATTATAGGGAAACAAAAGAATTTACATCAAATTTAAGACAAACACACACACAAGTGAGCATAAATTTTATTTGAGGTTTTTTTCAAACAATTTTCATGAATTTTTTATGTGTTAAATTTTGGAATACATTTATACTAGGTCTTAGATAATTACATCACCAGATGATCACAATTTTGATTATGATCTGATGAAGGTCCATAGCTTCTTCCAAAACTCCCATTTTAGTAATGTAGCTCATGTTTTGTTACTTTGTCTTGGATTTAGATTTAGAATTAAAATTATTAATTTTATAAATAAGGTTAAAATATTTATTTACTTATATATTTGATGGCATGACTAGGAAGGTGATGGAGAAAATAGAAAAGATTAATCTTAACTATGATTGTGTTTTACATTTATGGGTAATTGTGTGATGAGATCTAAAATACATATTCAAAATGAATTAAAACTTAATTAATATAGAAATAAATTTTAATTTTTGAGGTATTTATTCCATCCCAAAATTTATTTGAATACCATGCTTAATCCACTTACATTTGGTAGGGTATTCAAAAAATTTAATACAACATCGGTAGGGAATATCCATTGATTACTTTGATTTATTTATATTAATCAAGGTGTAGTTTATTTTAATATTAATATTAGTGTTTAAAATAAATAATTGTAACATACATGTGACTTAATGTAGGAATAAATCAAATAAGTGTCAATCATCCAAATAAGGTTAAAATTTGGATTTACATATCTCGTTGATGGCATGCCTAGGAAGGAGTTGGAGAAAAAATATCAAGTTAAAAATAATTGTAGTATTTTGTATTTATGGTTTATGTGATTATATTTATTTATACATTAATATTATATTATCACATTTATTTGGTCACTGACTATTATTTTATACACCTCAGTCCAGCTAAACTTTTTAAATAAAAGGAAACCTAAAAATTTTCTTATCAAATTTAAGTCATATATGTGTATATGTATGTATGTATATATATATGATCATGGATTGTAATTGAGGAATTTTATCAAACAATTCATGTGCATTTTATATGTTTTCATAACTAGTATACATTTATACCAAGGCCTACACAACTACATCATTAGATGATTCCAATTTTGATTATACCTTGTTGAATGTCCATAGCTTCTTCCAAAATTCCCATTCTAGTGCAAGTCATATTTTTATATTTTTAATTGGATTTAAATTTAAAATAAAAATTATTTAATTAAAACTAGGATCCAAATTTTTAATTCTTGAAACCATGAAAAAAAGGTCCATATATAATTAAGTAGAAATAAAAATAACCAAATGGTATGAAAAACAATAAGAAATATATTTCAAGCATGAAATTTTATTTTATTAACTAATATGTTTTTTTATTTAATTAAAAACCCCCTTTAATTTGGAGACGTGTTGGTAGAATTATTTAAATTTAATAAAAAACCTCAAAATGTTTTTTCTCAAGTCTAAGCATATTGGCCTAAAACAAATTCA